>CM069297.1:3572500-3650000 GCA_035609425.1 Epinephelus awoara
GCATTCTGCCAAAAACAAAGCTAAGAGGATAGACACTATTCTGATTGGGGATTTTATAACGAGGCAGGTGGAAATGGCCAGGACTGAAAATCTAACTGTGACTAACACATCAGTCAGAGAGGTGGCAGCTATGCTACCAGACATTATGTCTACACGGCCACATATTAAGAAGATTGTTATTCATGCTGGCTCATTTGACATCCTCATGAATAAATCTGGGTCTGAGACCCTAAAGAAAGACTTTTTGTTTTTATTGGAAACACTAAAAAAAAATTTACTCAGGAGTGTCTTTCATCTCTGGACCTATCCCAACACTCGGCAGAGGTTGCGAGTCCTTCAGCAGACTCCTTGGCTTAAGCACCTGGCTGTCATCAGCCTGCCTCGAGCAACAGGTTGGATTTATTGACAATTTTAATATTTTTTGGAACATAAAAAGCCGCTTCATGTCAGACGGGATTCACCCAACCAACCTTGGCTCCAGACATCTTGGCTGCAACATACGTCACACCATCGAATCATCTTATCAGAACATATATGCACTGATAAGCAGGAAGGTCAGCACACAGAAAGCAGACAGACAGACAGTTAATGCTCCAAAAACAACAACCGCCTCCCATGATGATAACGTCACGGTCTGTGGCTCTGTCCTCCACATTACAAGAAACCTGCAGAGATTGTCTCTGTCCCAGCAAGAATGTCAAGAAAAGAAGAGGTAGGACAGTCACCATGCCGCTTTCCCCCTTATGCCGGCAATTTCATTCAGCTGGCGTCATGGCGAAAATAAAAACAACTGCAGAAAATCAAGGACAGTCAACCCATCAAATCTGATATGTATCTCATGTCAAACACAGTCTGTCTCTAAACTTATGCCAGAAAATGTTTCACAACTAGCACTTCTAAATATCAGGTCTCTGGCTGGCAAATCCTTCTTAATCAATGATTTTATTAACAAGCACAAACTTGATTTTATGTTTTTAACTGAAACTTGGCTAAGTCAGGAAAATAGTGCAGCAGTTTTAATTGAGACAGCCCCTCCAAATTTTAGTTTCTTTAGTGAAGCAAGAACACATAAGAGAGGAGGCGGAGTTGCCACTCTGTTCAAGGACAGCTTCCAGTGTAAGCAAATGTTTTATAGTCAATTTGACTCCTTTGAATATGTTGCCACTCAGTCAAAATCCCCCTGTCGAGCAATTTTAGTGACCATCTATAGACCCCCCAAATATGATGCAAGGTTTTTTGATGAGTTTGCCAAATTGCTGTCTATTGTGTGCATGGATTTTGACGGTGTTGTTTTAGTGGGAGATTTTAACATTCATGTTGATAATCTTACAGATGGGTGTGCTAAGGAACTGTTAAATATTCTGGATAACTTTGGGCTTTCTCAGCATGTCACAGAACCGACACATAACAGAGGACACATATTAAATCTAATTATTTCCAAAGGTCTTAATATCTCTGAGGTTGTGGTGAACGATGTCGCTTTATCTGACCATTACTGTGTTTCATTCAAAATGACCACCCTTGCTAATCCTATGAAAAGTTAAGCAGAGGTGATCAGAAAGCGTTATATAAATGATAACACCTGTGCATTATTATTCACCCAGCGTTTTACACCATCACAAACCCTGCCCTCAGCTCTAGTTGATGACCTTGTAAGCAGTTTTAGTTCCAGTGTTATGAATGTTATTGATTCTATCGCCCCAATTAAGACCAAAGTTATGTCAGGTAGGAAAAAGGCACCCTGGAGAAACGCCACACTGGTTAAAGAATACAAAAGAGTATGTAGACAAGCTGAACGCAGGTGGCGTAAAAACAAACTCCAGGTATATTACGACATTTATAAAGAGAGTCTTCACAACTATAACCAGGAACTGAAGAATGCAAGGCAATCATATTTTTCAGAGATTATCAATAGAAACAGTAATAATGCCTGCACACTTTTTTCTGTAGTGGACAGACTGACAAACCCCACAGCATCACTCCCTCCTGAACTACTGTCTAACAAGTCATGTAATGACTTTGCAGCCTTCTTCACAAACAAAATATTACAGATAAGACAGGCAGTGTGCAGCTCCAGCTCTGGAATGATAACACTTGTGCCTTCCTGTCCTCCGGTTAATCTAGGACATTTTAGCCTCCTAGATTACACAACTCTAACAGAAATGGTTTCAAAATTAAAGCCCACAACATGCTGCCTTGATATTCTGCCTTCAAACTTTTTTAAAACCATTTTTAACTGCATAGCTCCAGATGTACTGCAGATAATAAATACTTCTCTTATAGCAGGCCAGTTTCCCCAGGCCTTGAAAACGGCAGTAATAAAACCTCTCCTAAAAAAATCAAATCTGGACGCCACAACAATTAGTAACTACAGGCCAATATCAAATCTGCCATTTTTGGGGAAAATCATTGAAAGGGTTGTCTTTCAGCAAATCCATACTTTTAAGATGCAAAAAAATAATGATGCATGCAAATCCTCTGTCCTGGTATTACTAGATCTCAGTGCTGCATTTGATACAGTTGATCATAATATACTACTTAGTAGATTGGAAAAGTGGGTGGGACTCACCGGCACTGTACTACAATGGTTCAAATCTTACTTACAAGATAGGGACTTTTTTGTGTCAGTTGGTAACCATGAATCTGAGCGAACTACGATCACATGTGGGGTTCCTCAAGGGTCCATTCTCGGACCACTTCTATTCAACATCTATATGCTACCCCTAGCCCAGATTATGGAACATCACTACATCTCCTATCATACGTATGCCGACGACACACAACTCTATATCTCAGTGTCATCACACGACTAGTCCCTTACTTTCACTGAGTAACTGTATTGATCAAATCAATGACTGGATGTGCCAGAATTTTCTCCAGCTAAATCCAGAAAAGACAGAGGTATTCATTTTTGGCCCTAGAAATGAAAGGGCAAAGATCAGCGCCCACCTTGGCTCTATGTCATTGACAGCTACAAATCAAGCCAGAAATCTTGGTGTTATTATTGACTCAGACCTGAACTTCAACAGCCATTTAAAGTTTATTACTAAATCTGCCTATTACCACCTGAAAAATATAGCTAGAATTAAGGGGTTTCTGTCTAAACAAGACATGGAAAAACTTATTCATGCATTCATTTTTAGTAGGTTGGATTATTGCAATGGCTTATTTACAGGCCTTAACAAAAAATCAATCAGACAGCTGCAGCTGATTTCAGAACGCTGCCGCCAGAGTCCTTACAAACACCAGGAAACTGGACCATATTACACCGGTCATTAAATCGCTACACTGGCTTCCTGTGAGTCAAAGAATAGATTTTAAAATCTTACTGCTGGTCTACAAAGCCCTAAATGGTCTCGGACCAAAATACATGCTTGACCTACTGGTTCCCTACGAAGCATCCAGACCCCTTAGGTCATCTGGAACAGGTTTGTTGTGTGTTCCAAGAACAAGAACCAAGCAAGGTGAGGCAGCATTCAGTTATTATGCTCCTCACCTGTGGAACAAACTTCCTCTAGATCTGAGGTCTGCTCAAACTGTCAGCTCCTTTAAATCAGGGCTAAAAACACTGTTGTTTACTGAAGCATACTCTTAGATTAAATACTTACCTGCTGTATTCTACTGCCCGTACTTTTTAACTACACACTGCTGATTTATGCCTTTTATTATTCTACTTCTTTTCTTATCCTGACTGTTCAATGTATTGAGCCTGTTTTTATTTTATGTCATTGTATTTTATTATTATCACTATTATTCTCAATTTCTATTTCCCTTTTTAATCAACAGTTTTTATTGTTTTAAATTGTGTCTTGTTGCTTTTAATGTCTCTGTAAAGCACTTTGAATTACCTTGTGTTGAATTGTGCTATACAAATAAACTTGCCTTGCCTTGCCTTGCCTAATTAGAAAAACTACACAGGAGGTGGTCGCGTATGTGACGCCATCGCTTTCGTTCGCTCCCTGCAGCTTGGAGTGACTGTAACCTGGCACAAAACACACAGACATCTTCAATCATAAATCGATTAATCATAAAACAGTGGAATTTCAGCGGGGATGCCAAGCTGCAGGAAGCGAGCGAAGCTATGACGTCACATACGCGACCTCCTCCCGTGTACTCTTGAGTCTTTCTAATTAAAAAGCTTATATCTCAACAGTTTTACCACAAAGTATGACTTTCTTGAGCTTAAAATTTATGTTTTAAATTCATTAACAACATATTTGGATTTCATGTCACAACTCAAACGGGACCAAAAGATAACATTGCTCTCCCCATTCACTGCCATTCATATTTTTTCCGAACTAAGGTCCCATCAGCGTCACGTGACTTAGGCACTCTATTGTTGTTCAGGAGTTGAGCCAATTTTGTTGTTATGTGAGACTGGATATTCACGATGCTTTGCCGTCCTCGCCGGGACCGTCTACACCGCACTGACCTCCTGCAAGCATCCCTCCAACGCCGCTCGCTCCACCGCGCCGACAGCCTGTTCTCCCTCCGGACATGGCGTCCCTCCCACGGCGCGCCGCGGTCTCTCCACCCCAGGCTGGGAAGCCCCCGACCCGGCCGCCGCCACCGACACCTCCGTCTCGACACTCCGCAATGTCGCGACCCTGTTAACTGGCGACCTTCAGCCGAATGCGTCTGTGGTTGTCATAGTGACAACAGCTGTTTTCAACCGGGAAGAGAACACGTAGCTGTCCTCGCGAAGGCCTCTTCACTCAATTTTTCAGAAGAATATCAAAACATAGCCGACCTGATCTGTCTTTGGACTCTTGTTGGAGGAACCCAGTCACGGACCGACACTCAGTCGCGGTTTGAATCACACTTGTTATGACGGAATGTTGAAACAGGAAGAGGCCAAGTTGCTTTTCCTGTAAATCTAGCTCCTATCTCGAATAAATTTTCTAAATAGGCCTACACAGTTTCGTCTCTGGTGCCTGCCTAAATAAACATGTGCCATATTAAAGAACCGCTCAGCCCTGTGAAACGTAAAAAAGAATATTTTCACGGGATTCGAACCTGCTTCATTATGGGAAAATAAATTATAGGTACACAATCAACGTGGTGCGCCACTATGATCACTACACAGATAGAACCAATTAAAATCAGCCAGCTATGTCTTCAAATTGGGAAGCAGCCAGATCAACTTGTGACCACACTGTCCATGCAGTGAGGAACATTTTACAATCTCACTGCTTTCCAATACAAAAACCAGCGGTTTAAACCCACTTAATTCATAAACCTAACGTTTATTGTTGTGCTACAGGTCGATAAAGCCAATATTCATATACTCACGTGGAAATACTTCATTTTAAATTAAGCATAAAGCAGCAACTGTATAATAGATTTATCTCTAAGATAAATTCTATTTATATTGTAGCATTAAGGCGATTAAAAGCCTACAAATATGACAAACCCTACCCAGACAGCAAAATGACACTGTGGCAGATCTGCGCCAGACTGTGGATAACATTCAGTGCAGATCCGCCAAACGGGTCTGCACCGAGGTCTGTATTCACAACGGCACGATACCAGCGCAGATACAAATTACTGATCTGGAACGGACTTGGGCCAGTTGTGGCCCAGTACAGTTAAAAAAGCAATGACATTTGGTTCGGATCCGGCACAAATCCATGATTCATATTTTACATCTGGGCCGAATGCAATCCACATACAGCACACTCAGGAACAGATTTGGGCCAGTTCTGGCCCAGCATAATTAATAAAGCTCTATGACATTTGGTTCAGATCTGGCACAGATCCGTTATTCATATTTTACATCTGGGCCAAATGTGTACACATACAGCACAAAGAAATGCACATTTGTCTTCAAAAAATGTTTATTTATAGGTTTACATTTACCCCAACCAAATAGCTCACTTTGTCAGACTTACATGTACATAAAAACATCAAACCTCTCTTTGTCAGAATTACATGTACTTGTAAAACTCAACAGGGTCTTTTTCATAATTACATGTACATGAAAACACCAAACAGCTCTCTCTGTGAGACTTAAATGTACATTTAAAACCCAAACTACTCTCTTTGTCAGACTTGCATGTACATTTAAAACCATTACAGCTCTGTCAGACTTACATGTAAAACACCAAATAGCTCTCTGTCAGAACAACATGTACATAAAAACACCAAACCGCTCTTTGTCAGAATTACATGTACATGAAAACACAAAACAGCTCTCTCCATCAGACTTACATGTACATTTAAAACCCAAACAGCTCTTTGTCAAACTTACATGTACATGAAAACACCAAACAGCTCTCTTTGTCAGAATTACCGACACATATGCATGCATGCAAGCTGAGGCTGAGCATGAACCACAGAGGAAACATTACCATTAGGAACAGTCCACCGGCACTTAGTCACAAGGGTGTCAAACAGTCAAACAGTCCAGAATGGGCACTAAGGAATAGTTCATTGGGACATAGTTTGTTGTGACCGTTGTCTACGGCCACCCCCATGGTCAGAAGCCAAATTAAACCACCTGATGGAATGGTGGTTTATTTCCATGTCCGTTGCCTTTTCCCCCTGATGGTTCTTGCGCACAGACCCTACAGTACATTAAAATAAGAAAAACACACAGAGCAAACAAAAGGTTATGGTCCAGAAACGACCAACTCAACATTTTGATTTCTGTCACTTTATCCCACAATGCAGTTTTGTATGAAATAGTAAACTACACTTGTATAAGAGAACAAATATCTTGTGACTTTAGGAGAAGTTAAAAGCTCTGTATTAGAAACCAGGCAACCCCCGCAAGCTGGTTCAGGCAGACAACTCAAGCTGCTCAGTATTCTCATATGATATAGCCTGAGTCATTACCATTCACACCAATCACACCTTTGTCAATGACACTGGGTAAAATTATGGAAAACAGACAATGCATATGCATCGGGGTTCCATTTCCCTGTTGGGAGTTATTTTTTTAGTAATCACTGGCTCACTATACATTATGCCTTACTTAGATAATAACAGAATTAATTTTTTTCTGGTCTCAAGTCCACTAAAGACACAGGGCTAGATTTGCTGAGGACATTTGACATTTTGAGGAGCAATATGTATATAATTAACACTTATGTGCGAGGAGAGCCTTGGTTGCCATCTCGCTGAACTTCTTTTTATTATTAACTCCCTTCCAATTTATCTGTTTGGCAACACTAGATGAAAAAATGTGTGCCAGGATATTCCAGGTGACATGCTTTATGTCACGTCCCCCAAGAGAGGCCAGCACAGCGACCTGTAAAAATAAGGCACTGATTTAGCAACGAAGAAAAAAACAGTAAGAAAGAAATCACTGAGAGAGTACATGATATAAACTGACGTGGTGTTTGCAAGATATATACCATTTGTTTCTTCTTCATAGCAATCGCTGGATCATTGAGCCAGTTCTCAAAACAGTCCACCTCAGCCAGTGAACTCAAAGGAAAGGAGATGTCGTCTGGCTTCTCTGATGCTGGTTCACGTGCAGCGTTCAGTCGTGACATGAGGAGATTCATCACAGAACTTTGTTGGTTAAGCTGGTGTTTTAGGTTCTCCAAAAGAGTGAGCATGTGGAGCTCGGCAGCTACAAAAAGAACATCAAAATTTAGAGAGGTCATGATGAGGATACTAAGAGCAAAACAAAACAATTCTATGGAAAACAAGTCATTTTAAATTATAGACAAAAATCTCACTGACTTAATTTTGGGTTAGGCTGTTTCTTTTAGAGTCAGTTTTTGAATGTTTTTTTTTTAAATTCGAAGATATTTTTTCAGTGTTTAATTCATCTTTGACTTTTTTGTTGATAGGATTCAGAATTGTATGATTTTAAATGATCAGTTCAATATTGCATCAGGTGAGGGATTAGTTAACACTTACGTGTGCAGGGAATTGGCTCCCTCCCAGACCAGCCAGCTCTTAAAGTGGGCATGAACACTTCCGAGGCGGTTTCCAAAGGATTTGTGGACTGAGATGAATGGAAATGTTCAAAAGATGGCAGTGGAGGTTGTGGTGCAAATGAGGACAGCCCAGGAGGTGGTGGATTGAAGGATGACGTATATGAAGTCACGAAGGAGGTCAGCTCTGTGAGTGTCAGCTCAGGAGGAGGGAGCTCAGGAGGTGCAGCATGAGCGGATGGCCCTGGAGGAGATGGTGATGGTGGAGGTGTAGCAGTGGAAGATAGCCTTGGAGGTGGTGGTGGAGGAGCAGCAATGGAAAATAGCCCTGGAGGTGGCTGTGGTGGAAGTGGAGGTGCAGCAAAGGAAGATGGCCTTGTAGAGGGTGCATTGCTGAAAGGACAAAAATAAATGGCGTTGTGTACATTTTCCTACCTATTATATTAGTGTCATATCATGCAGTGCAGAGAAAAAAACAAAAATTAACAGCTCAGCAGTTTAGAAATCTTTTTAAAAAAAAAATGCACACTAAAGATTGGTTTGCAGGATTAGAAAACACCCTAATCTAATATGATAAATCAGACAGTGGTTATATTTACCTTCGTGATGACAATGAAGATGCTGATGACTGCTGAGGGTGTGTTATTGGAGTTGAGCCTTCTTGGGATATGGCCTTTTTTTTTAGGAACACACTCAGTGTCACTCTCCTCTTCTGTATCACCATAATAGTGGCTGGATAAACACAAACACAAAAAGACATTTTACATCATGTTCAAATCGCATGCATTTAAACATAACAAATACATCGAATCCCTCTTGCATTGGTTTAGGTGTTCTCTTAATACTGCCAACCGGTGAATCCTCATCATGTGAATCCAACTCAGATGTGTCACAGGTCAAAGACCTTTTCATACCACGCCAAGCTGACATGTAGTCATCTAAAACAAAATTGACATTAGTAAATTACAGGTCATAATCTTAATTTGAGAGACAAACACAATTACAGCTAAATTCTGGAAGATATTAAGTTCTAACAATAACCAGATGTTTAAATATTTTTTTTTTACCATATGTCTTCAAAACTCTGACAGGATGCCTTGTCCAGTTCTGTCCAGGTGCCTCTGCACACCGCACAGCTTTGTTGATCCGCTCATCACTTGTGTAATTTGGCCAGAGGGTGAAACCAGCACTGTACCATGACTGAGGTACTACAGCCACAGACTTTGCTGCATCAAAGTACTGAACAACATGAAACATCCTAGAAAAAAAGAGAAATAAAAGAAAAGAGTAATTTGTAATGCTATTTTTTCCACCAAGATTTTTTAGTATCGACAAAAAGAAATAAACTTACTTGTACTTAGTACATCGATTTTCAGCGTAGAATGATGTTTTAAGACAACTCAACTAACCACGACTTACCCCACTATAGCAAACCAGTTCATCTACTTCTTTAGGCTATGCAGAATTGGTATGGTTACAAAACCTCTTCTGTGGGGGACTAGGACACATTTTTGCTTAACTGTACAAACGTTGGCATACATGCACTGTTCTGACACTTGTGAGATGCTATAAATATTTAGGAAGTCAGAGTTAAAGGGATATGTAAAAAAGGTGGACTTATCTGAAAAGTTTCTATATACAACATAGATTCCATCATGACACTCAACAATATTAACAATCATACAAATTTCATCTGCAATGACGAACACATTGTCCCCTGTTGAAACTTTGATAGTCCATTGGTCAGTAATCATTTGGCTGTACTGCCCTCGAACCCCTCTAAAGGCAAGTTCATCAGGAACAGGTCCAACAAAGTGAGGCCTTTTTAAAAAGTATGACATTTGATCAGTCTGACAAGTAGTTTTCTCAGACAACCGACGCATAATTTGTGCAAGTGGACGTTCAGGCTTTCGGACAATTTTTTTGAGCATTTGAACGTGGTTCTCATAGGGAAAGGCTGCAATGTTATCCAGACAACCATGCAGCCTTACATCCTGAGCAAGATGAACTAATGAGTGAACGTTGTACACAAGTGAGTCCTTGCCATATATTTGGCCAAAATGGGTCACAAACATCTGCAATAATGTCTCAGAATACTGCCAGTACAATGAAGACAGTGTTGGGCTGACTAAAATGGCAATGCCAGAAAACAGCAGCATGAAATTATTGTAAATGTTTGTGTCCAGGTAGGAAGGCAGAATGACAGGCCCAATGTACAATCAAACATCCTAAATTCTGTTGCTTTCCACCTATCAAGTTCCCTCAGTGTTCTGGGTTTCCTGGCAAATTCCACTGGAATATGATTGCGTAAACCTGTAAAACAATCAGACATCTGGTTGACAATGCTGGCGGGTAAGCGGAATTTGAGAGGCCCCCTAAGCCAAATGTTCAGAAGTTTCCTTACAACACCCAAACACACAGAATGCATATAATCACCTGGGAACTGAGATACCATCCCTATACTTAAGTCATGGAAAGTGTTAGGGCCATCTAGGTGATGCTCTTCATCGTGTTTTTCTGCAAATGATTCATCTGTCCTCAGTGGACAAGTGATTAAAGGAAATGTCATTCTTCCCACATACTGTCCTTTCTGCGCACATTTGTCGCATCCAAAATAGCCATTGTGAGGCTTAATATTTTTTATAAAAGCCTGGGCAGGGGCATCACAGATTACAGAATCCAATTTAAAGAAAATCCTTTTGCCTTTGAAATCAATGCCATTCTGTAACTCTTTCAACTCAACAACAACTCAGGTTCAACTCTGGCTTTGGTTTATGTAGTCCACAGAACAATGCAATCACAGCTGGTTCCTTAATTGGAACACTTACGAGGAGTCCTAAAATGGACCACACCTGAATCCCACTACTTTCGATCAAAGGCAACCCATCAATGTTGATCTGTAGTTTTAAGGTACAGCCATCAGTGATTGACTCACATGCCTGGTACAGTTTCTGTTTGAAAGATGACAAAAACAAAACGAAGTCACAACATTTTTGCCCCTTTTGGACAGTCACAGCTAGAGTAACACATCATATGCTTGTAACAAAATAAAACATTCAAAGCATTTTACATTGTCACTGTTGCATATTAATAACACATACAAACATGTGTTTAACACATTTTGAACGTCATAGTGCAAAAAACAAAATTAAAAAATGCCCCTTTTGGACAGTCACAGCTACAGTATGGCTCATTTGAAATGCCGCAGACAGTTTCAGGAAGACATCATATGCCTGTAACAAAGTATAAAACATTGAAAGAATTTTGCATTGACAAAACCCCCCCCCAAAAAACTAGGAATGCCCCTTTCCTCCATGTGTGGAAGGCTGTGAAACAGTTGCGATCGGTTTGCAAGCACAAGAACACCTTGCAGGTCACACAACGCACTCGGGTTCTCCCATTCTTCAGGCCGATCATTTCTGGGAGATGTGCATTAGCCCTCCTGCGGACTGAGACATGGGGCACTGTTGTCACTGGACGTTTTTTCCCTTGTTTTGAATTGTCTTCTTCCTCTGACACTTCTGAAAGGTCTGCATCGTCTTCTTGACTGTGATGCTGGGCCAAGAGGGTCCTAGCCACTTCCATACGGAACTCAAGGAACTGCATGATGCTCTTCTTTGGTGCACCACATGTTGTGTGGTCTTTGCGGTAGAGTAACCAGCTGTTGGCTAAAGCCAGATCTGTGAAGTGCATCAGCATCCGCATTGTCCACTTCTTAGTACGAGCACTCATGCGATAGTAACTGATCATCCTGTCAGCCAAGTCAACTCCACCCATCTTGAGGTTGTACTCCCGGACAATACTTGGTCGCGAGACAGACACATGTTGTTTCAGTTTTTTGTCCCAGCGCTGGCAGGTGTCCTCGGGCTGTGTACCATGAACGACAGACATCATCAGTACTGGTTTGTTGTCATACCATTTCACTACACACAACTTTCCATCTTCAGTGGAAACTTCTGTTGAGGTACCTCTTCCTGCATTTTTCATGGTTTTGTCAGTGGGTAACTTCTGCACTGCTGCAGCAACCCGGTTCTTCATTACTGTGCCAGTCATGTACAGCTCCTTCTTCATCATTTGTTCTGCACCTTGGATGCTTGTGAAGAACCGGTCACAATACACTTTTGTGCCACGATGCAGAGTTTGACACAGACGAGCCATGACTAAGCTTCCCAAACCCAGACCATCTGGTTCTTCTACTTGCTCAAGCAGTGCACCTGTACCTTGATACAGTTCAAAATCCAGCACAATGCCATCTGCTGTAGCACAAACAAAGTTCTTTATGCCAACTGGGTTTGGCTTCATTGGCAGATACTGTCTACATGGACATGCTCCTGTGAAAGGTATCATCTGCTCATCGATCAATACGCATTCAGGTCGAGCCTGAGACCTGCAGCCTTGCAGAATCCGATCCAGAAAAGGCCTCACCTTCCAGAATTTGTCACTCATCCTCAGGTCTTCTGGCACATCATCATCAATTAGCACTTTTAATGATCGCCTCAGTCTGAAGAATCTGTCGCGCGTGAATCTGTCAGTGATGGCAGTGAATCTCAATGCTTTGGACCAGTACATCCTGATTTTTGGGTATTGGACACAGGACATCAAAATACAGGCACCAAAAAAATGGTAAAATCTCGTCTACTGATGTGTTGAGTGGGACCCCACTCCTGGCTAATGACATAGCATTAGAACAATCTGAAATCATTTTCATCAAATCTTTATCAATGTACTGTTCAAAATAGTTTAGTGGGGTCCAGCCATGTCTGTCCAGCTCAGTTTCGTCCTCATTCTCAAACTTTGCAAGGTTTGGCATCAATGGAGTAGCCCTCCAGCGCATTCCACGTCCTGCACAATCAGAATCAGAATAAAAATAGTACTTAGTGCAAAGAAAGTTACACATTTAGCCATGCAAGCAATTCACTGAGGTGTAATGGTGCATAACATAGTTGAATCTGAGTGGATGTTTATAAGAAATTTGAAGATTTATCTTCAAATAACAAATACCTTTATTGGTCTGTCCCTGAGGGCTTGGTCCTGGTGTTGGCTCTTCTGGGCCATCAGCCATCATCTGGGTTATCAGCCTCACTCTGTTGTCTTTGACGGCGACGTCTGGGAGTGTGGGATCTGGCGTCATAGTCTGAACCTGTACCTGTCCCTGAATCTGTCAACAAGTTTTGTAAATTAGCATTTTGCTACAAATATTGAATGGTGCTGTGTCTGTATGTTTTCCTCACAATCTTTCACCTAGCCTTGAAATAAACTAATATCCACTGGGTCTTTGCTAACCATTATTTTCACGATGGAGACGTTTACGTCCCCTGCTGTGCTCGGTGGGAATGGGGTCCTCTTCACCACTACTGTCATCATCACTGCTGCTTTGATCCCGTGGTGGGGGCTGATAATCAGCATCCAGGATGGCATCATCATTGTCAGACAAATTATCCAAATCTGACTCTCCATCAAGTAACTCGAGCAGCTCCAGTGCTCTTTCCACAGAAAAACGCTCTGAAAATAAAATCATGAAAAAATCAAATACAAATCCATATAATTTATGTATTTATGTATTTATTTATATATTTATTTATCTATTTAATTATCTATTTATTTATTGATTTCACTGGCACAATGTACAGTTTTTTAGCTGCACCAGAATTAGCTAAAAGCCTGCTGTTCCTGGGCACATTTTTGCTAACATCTTAGCATTTTTAACAAAGCTAAGTCCCTGTGTACACATACGTGTACATCATGTTTAGCATCATACTAGATCATTACTTTTACTATTTTTTTTGTCAAATTTGCATGTCATGGCAAACTTACAATGCTTCTATGCATATCTAAACAAGAATAAGCCAAGAAATATTATTGGAGTTCTTACCTTGTCGATGTTTTGGTTTGGAGTAGCCGGCTGAACTTTGCCTTGTGCTGGCGGCCATTTTGAATTTTTCCTTAAATGTGTAGTACTCTTCTGACACCACTGGGTGGTAGTGTAAGGGTCCACATATGTGGCCATAAGGCCCCAGTTAAGCAGAATTAGCTACTATGGTAATATAACCCAAAATGTGATGTCCACGCATGTGTACGCCAGGTCTTAGGACCCTTCCTTCGGAAGATCAGGATGGTACAATCTTAACAAACCAAGAAGAGCCGTGAGAGCCACTAGGGAAACTCCAAATGTTAATGCCCAGTTATGAAGACTGGCCCCTAGATTACATGACTGATCCACTGTCTCATCAGTATCCTGGTCCGAGTCACTCTCCTCCTCAGGCACATCCAATTAAAAGGACTGCTGGTCAAAATGTGATGTGTCCATCTCTACTATGTCTTCCTCCAACAACCCTCCAGCCTCCTCTCTGTCACTCCCACTATTTTCTATGACTGCCTCAGCTACTCTATCTCTACATTCAGTCTGTCTTTCCTGACTGCAACACTGGGAAGCAAATCTTTCAGTGTGCATGGTCCTGATTTCCTTGAGTCGTCTCTCAACATCTCTACGCGCTCTCCATCTAATGGTGGCATCAGAGAGTACCCCTGAATCCATCCCCACTTATATTCTTCCAGCCAAGCTGTTAAATTGTAAGGAAAATAAGAGGGACAATATTTTAACAAAGCTTTAAGGAATTTACTTGGTTAAACAAAGTGTAACAGAATTAAAACCAGTTAACTTACGTGACAGTTTGGGTGGTCAGAGGAGAAGTGGTGGAGCAGGAAGTAGTAGTGTGATTAGCACTAGAGAAGAGAAGAGAGGAGGGAAGGGGAGAGTTCTATTATTTCTGCTGGATGATGTTTCAAGTCTCCACGCAGAAGGTGCCCATGTATGAAGTATATCTTCAATATTAGGTCACAAAGTGACACAGACAAAAATAACTATTCATAGTAGGAGTGGGAATCAGTATTTCACAATGTACAATATGCAACATTACCCATGATAAAGTGCATAATTTCTGTTTATTGACTAATTTTGTGTCAGGTCCACAGAATCTGACAAAGAGAGGAAACACTGAAAAGAGAGCAAATCATGAAATAGGACTTTTTCCACGATGGATTTTAAGAAATTAAACCATATGGCAACCACTATAATCTATGTATTAAAGGCAAAAATATTATTCAGAAAAACAGAAAAACAAAAAAATGGATCTGTTTGACTATTTTGACACAATCTGAAAAACTAAAAAAATGTTTTTATGTTCTGGAAATAAATATGTGATACATAAATAAATAAATAATAAGAATAATTTAAAATGTTAAACACTGTCCGGAAAAAATACTGTGTGTGTTTAAAGCCATCTGAAGCCGTTAGTCACAGTCAACAATCGCCAAATCGTACTTTAAATGCGTGCTAAATATGCAATTCAAACCATACACATTAACTTACAAAACATTACAGCAACTCACTAAATGCTTCACCATTTCAGACTGAAGAGGATCACAGCGTCTGCAGGTAATTCGACCTGGTGCTGACGTTAGCTGCAAGTCTGCTACACAGTCCAGAGCCCTTGAAGTTACAGTTGGGAAGGCGGGCCTTCTTCTCGCTTCATCAAAAATAACCAATCAGGAACTAAGAATTCAGTCTTATTTCCATTTCAATCAAACTCCCTTCCGTTTCAATCAAACTGTCTCACACAAACAACTATTCTCATTCACATACCCTATCATTCTGTCTTACATTCACTGTCATTTTGTTCCTTACACATGATTATTTGCATTCACATGTATAACTAATTTCTCTTACATATGCTATTATTCTGTTTCAAATATAATATTATTCTCTCATACATATATTAGAACTTTGTTTTACATTTACTGTTACTATCATACTTACATACATATAATATTATCCTCTGTTACACAAAGAGTATGACAGTAAATAAAAGAAAACATGAATAAATATAAGAGAGTATAGTCGTGTTTGTGTAAGAGTATAGTGGTGTATGTATAAGAGTATGATTGTGCATGTAAGAGAGTATAGTAGTGTTTGTGTGAGAATATAGTGGTGTATGTGTAAGAGTATCGTGGTGTATGTATGAGAGTATGATTGTGCATGTAAGAGAGTATAGTAGATGATCTATTGTTCCTTTAATGTTTTCTCTTGTAAAGCACATTGAATTGCCTTGTGTATGAATGGTGCTATATAAATAAAATTGCCTTGCCTTGCCTTGCCTCGTGTTTGTGTAAGTGTATAGTGGTGTATGTATGAGAGTATGATTGTGCATGTAAGAGGGTATAGTAGTGTTTGTGTAAGAGTATAGTGGTGTTTGTGTGAGAGTATGATTGTGCATGTAAGAGGGTATAGTAGTGTTTGTGTGAGAGTATAGTGGTGTATGTATGAGAGTATGATGTTACATGTGAAACCAAGTATGAATTATGTCTCAAAGGGCCTCTCATACACATGCACACACATACACATATATGTATACATATGCACACACATAAACACACACATTTTTCTTTCTTTTTTTAATCGAAAATTAATCAATCAATCACCGGCTGTGGCTTCGCAATGTAGCATAAATAGCACCTGTTATGGTTTCAGGTTTTAAGAAATACATAACGTCTTTGATCCAGTGGGAGAAGGATGGGGGAGCATGTTGTTTCCATCTTAAAAGGATCATTGCTTATATATATTAGGATGCTTAATGAAATTACAACACAACCAACCTGAGGCTCGCTGGTCCTCCACAGTAATGTACACATCATACAGAGAAGGGGAGGAAGGTGGGGCTGATAGTGGCCTTTCAGCTCATTTTTGATCTGGGGCCCCTACGTATCTTAATGTAGGGAATTAAATTGTAGATTTGATAAGGCATTTCATGTTGTTTCAGATTATTTCACATTAAAAAAAACAAAGATGTTACATAGCAAATTATTATTTGTGTTTCCAGTGTCAGTCCATGCTATTCCATAATACCTGATATTGTTTATTTTTTACTAATAGATTAAAATTAGTGTGTGTTTACACCCCTTGGAAAAATAACAGTATTACTGAGAGATGTGCTGTCAGGCTGGGCAGTCACTGACCGTTAAGAAAGCCACATTTATTCATAATGAAACTGGATGATAACGGAACCATTTTGCAATACAATTTTACCACCAATATAGCTCATACGCACAGGCAAAGCTAGGCTCTGATGAGCACAGAAGTTACTGATAATAAGCACAAAGCTCAGTCAATGCACACACACACACACATCCGCCCGCACGCACGCACGCACACACTCAACAAACACAATATACTTGACGTCAACACACACATGCATTGGAATAAATAAACACAGAGTCCTATTCACTGCCAGAAACCCATAAATGCCACAAAGATGGTGACTTGTGGGCTAAATTCAAGTCTGTGGTCCTGAGACAAACAGGGGTTGTTGAAAACTATGGCTGTGGCTAAACACAAGACGCAGGTAGGACTGCACAGTTGGATTTTTCTTTTCTGTAAGAGTTTGTCTTCACACAGCAGATTCTCAGTAAGAATGTAGCTTGCTAATAAAATTCACATCACCTAAAATAGCTTAAGTTGCCTTTTGTTCCCAGAAACTCTTATAATCTAATTTCTATGTAAGGGACATGTGATACTAAATTAATTTAAAGGACAACATAAATTGATATGGTTCACTGTGCTTATCCCACAAAAACAAAACAACACAAATAAGGCATACTTGATTCAGTTCATCTTCCAAATACGAAAAAGCAATAATCATCAAACATGTTGCCTAATGAAAAAAAAAAAAAAAAGATCTCCATCCCCACCACCCCACCCACTCGTCCTTAAGATTGCATGGCACAGAATACATTTCTGCTGCTGGTTGAAATCTGTACTTGCATAGCGTGCTGAATGATTTGTTTTGCTTGCGCAAGAGGGTGAGTGTCGCATGGACAGTTGGACATTGAACTTATCCCACAGTAGTGGCACCATGAGGTACTGTATCGTAGTACTACGGTACTCCAACAATGCTAGCGCGGGTGGCAACCAATCATGTGGGACATGGTCTCAATTTGTGTGATGCGTGAAAAGAGACAGAAATGCTGTGCAGTCCCGCACAATGTGGGAAGTCTGGTCACCCTACTTAGCCACTCGCAAGCAGCAGCTAGTAGAGGGCCCCATTAGGGGGGATTGTCGTTGTTGCAGTGTCTATAGGGGTTCCATCATATTGTCATTGATATGGACCAATGTCAGCCGTCTCTGGGGGCCCCCTTCCAGCTCCGGTTGCGATGGCCCTGCTTGAATGGAATTAGCAACAGCACGTGGGAAATGTGATTCAGTCTTAAAGTTCTGGTAAACTTAGTTAACCAACAATTTGTCCACTCATCGGGCGGCCCAAAAAGGTACCATTGTCCACCGCCACTCTCATTTTCGCCTTTTTTGCCTTTAGTCATGGTTGATTTGGGCATGCTGGACTGAGTACATTAGACGCCCAGTCAGAAGTAAATTTAGAAACAAGTTCACCAAGTTTACACGGATAAATAGCACGGCGAATGTCAAAAATGTGTCGAATGACGACAGAGCTCCTCCGACTTGCTGCCTACTCCGCCATTTGCCAAACCGGAAGTCCCGCTAACTTGTCTTCACAAGACAGTTTCTCAATATGACCTCATCCCTCTGAAAAACTCAATTTACATCACCTAAATAGCTTACGATGCCATTTGCCAGAAGCTCTTAAAGACACATTTCTATTTAAAGCAGCTGTGAGGAACTTTTTACCATTAATAAAACTGTCCCTAGTTCGTATCACCCCCCCTTGAAGATCTGCATATTTATTTGAACCCAACAGGGACAAAAAAGCCTTTCTCTATATGGCTATTTAGCGTAACACCAGAACATTTATGAACAGGTCTTACTTTACTACTAACTTGTGTGTAACGTCAGCATGTTAGCATGTTTCCACTAATTACTTGGACTGGCCTAACGTTAGTAGCGTTAGCTTTGCAAGCGAAGGCTGCAGGTAACAGCTTTGCTGTGTTAGGATTATGTTATGTCTTCACTGTGTATCTTCACATAAAAGAATACTCTTTCTCTATCATTTTCATATTGAGACAACATGATCGATATCTTTTTGTGTCTGTACGTCCAGTGGCTGGGTCTCAGTGGTTAGCATTGCGCTGATAGGGGGTCAGTACGTCCTGCGCTGTGCTCCGCGGAGGGATACACTGGTGAGCAGGCACAGACGTAGCTTGTAAACAAAACTCAGCTGTTTATTTAGCCTAGTGATATCTCCGGATTTTAGTAGCTGCAATGGATGACTTTGAATGCGATTTTGAAGAGTTTCTTGTAGTGGACACAGATCCAGAGCCATACCTGTTTGAGCCGGAGCATACAGATGAGGAATTTCATGTGCTGAATGCTGAGCAGGAGAGGTGAGAGGCTGAATCCTCCGCTACTATTTTCCTGCACATAGTGGGATTCGGTGCTGCCATCGTTGGGGAGATATATCATCAGGAGGAAAACCGCAGCAGAGAGTGCATCACAAGGAATGAAAACTTTGCAGCAATCACTAATCCTGGCGTGATTGAAACTTTTTTTCATGTTCCTAAGATGAACTGGAAAAAACGCTCCAGGCCTGCAGGAGCTGATGGACAGCTTTCAGTCGGGTGAGTAATATTGTCCGTGTCGTCTCTTTGTTTGCCATTTACCGAGTGACCTAGCGTACCTGTCCCAGAGCCAGCTGCAGCTGTTGCTCACCGATGTATCCCTCCATGCAAGACATACTGACAGTGCCATGCTAACCGCTGTCTCAATATGAAAATGATAGAGAAAGGGCATAACTCCCAAATCGTTGGAGAATTCTTTTCACATAATAATGCAGACTCAGCAGATGACTTGTTAACTGTTTATTCCTCCTTACACTGAACGTACATGGCTGATTCTCATTGTTTCCAGTAGCACAACAACGGTTACTACATTACCCAGAATAACTTGAGGCTCACACTACTACGGTAGCCTTAGTAGCTCAAAATACACAACAGCTTAGATTAGATCAGAACAGAAACACGACAGGAGAATTTACTGAGTAATTTTGCTGTTTCCACTATTTACTTGGACTGACCTGACGTTAGTTAATCCTCTCGCTCTCCAACACAAATGCATGCGGTAATTACCGGCTTTACGATACCAGGCTGTGGGTGTCAAACCGCTTCGACCAAAGGGGCGCTATAATCAACGAAAACGAAAAGTTCCGCACAGCTGCTTTAAGAAATATGTGAAACTGTATGAATTTGAAGGACAACACAGTTCGACTTTTGCTTTCTTCTCAATATGAGTGTATCTTGTTGAAAAAAAGCAGATTTAAACAACCCAACAGCTGTTACCCCCTCTGCTTTTTTAAGGAACTGTTTTTATGCCAAAAACTTGGCTTTTCATACCACTCCCCCACCTGTCATCTGCAGAAGTTCTCTGACGACTCTGCCATAGTTGGCTTCATCACAGATGGGGACGACAGGGAGTACAGAGAACTGAACCAGGACTTTGTGGACTGGTGCCTGAGGAACCACCTTAAGATCAACGTGGGGAAAACCAAAGAGCTGATGGTGGATTTCCGCAGGTGCAGACTCCTCCCCCCAACACCGGTTAACATCCAGGCAAAGGACATTGAGATGGTGACATCTTATAAGTACCTGGGTGTTCATCTCAACAATAAACTGGACTGGGCTGATCTCATAACAGCACTATACAAGAAAGGCCAAAGCAGACTCTACCTGCTGAGGCGGCTCAGGTCTTTTGGAGTGCAGGGGGCGCTCCTGAAGACCTTCTTTGACATTGTGGTGGCATCAGCCATCTTCTATGAAGTGGTCTGCTGGGGCAGCAGCATCTCGGCTGCAGATAGGAAGAGACTGGGCAAGCTGATCAAGAAGGCCAGCTCTGTCCTGGGATGCTCTCTGGACTCTGTGCAGGTGGTGGGAGAAAGGAGGATGACAGCCAAGCTGTCATCTCTGAGGACTAATGACTCCCATCCTCTGCAGGAGGAGATAAAAGCTCTGGAGAGCTCCTTCAGTGATAGACTGACTCACCCAGTGTGTGAAGGAACGCTATCACAGGTCCTTCCTGCCTGCTGCTGTCAGGCTACATAACCAGCACTGCGCACAATAAACTGCACCATGGACACTTTATTGACACTGTGGACACTTTATGGACACCACAGCTGTCTGCTGTTTTTACACATACAATCACTTGCACTAGATGTGCTCCCTTTATCCACTGCTCATTTTCACTAACTGCTGCTCATTATTATCCACTTCCTATTATTTTTATCATTATTATTATTATTATTGTTACTGTTATTTATCGCCGTCCCTTGTATTTTTGTACTTATTTGCATGCCTAGTTATTTAAGTTTTTTAAGTTTAGATTTAAAATCTTTAATCTGACTTTCTCCTTGACTGCTGTAACACTGGAATTTTTTTTTTTTTTTATCTTATCTTAAATGAAATTTGTTAACGGGCTGTTTTCTCCATTTGATCAGGCAGTATCCTCCATAACAACAGAAGCAGATGACATGCAGCTAAATTTTTACATCAGTGTTTCAATAAAAACCATATAGCAGGTTACTGAAGATCCCCAATGTGTCCAATTTTTAATTGCAGTCAAGGAATATATACTAAAAATAGTTACATTTAAAAAAAAAAAAAAAAAAAGTACTGCCTGATTGCCTGATGAAGGAGCAGAGGAATTTTAGAATTGGAGAATTATAAATGGTGCTCATAAAAATGCTCTTATAACACCAACGTCAAGTCTGTTCTGCTGTACGGTTCAGAGACAGGAGAGAGGAAGTCTTTCACAATGGATGCCTACGACGAAAAAACACATACGTTTGAGATGGCTAGCTCATGTGCTAAGAATGGAACAGGGCCAGATCACAAGAGTCGCCTTAAGATGAACATCACCAAGCAAAAGAAAAGAGGACCAAAACCACCTGGTGCAGAACTGTGATACTGCAGGTGGAAGAGATGTTACTGTCATAAGGAGAGGTGCAATATGCTGCCAAAGATCGAATGCAATGGAAAGAGTTAATCACCAACTCTTAATCTTCATAACACACATCGACTCTAAAATGCAAAGAATCTGCCTAATTTTTAAAAGAGAAAACAGCTTTTATCAGAACCAGTACTTTAAATGTGGACTGTCAAACTTTTTGGGATCTCCCTGCCCAGGGGCCCTCATCTATAATGTCATCCTTTAACATAATGTCAGAAGATGCATTCTGCGAAGTAATTAAAAGGACGAAGTCCACCACGTGCTTTAGACCCCGTCCCAACCAAGTTGTTTAAATCCTACTTACGAAGCCTCTCCCAACAAACAACACATATAATTAAGTCCTCACTTAATTCTGACATATTTCCCACAGCGTTCAAGACCTCAGTGGTAACACCTCTTCTCAAAAAAATTCAATCTAGATTACTCAGACTTAAACAGTTGCAGACTGATTTCAAATCTACCTTTTCTTGGCAAAATTTTTAGATAATTGTTTTTAATCAACTACTAGTTCATCTTACCAACAATGGCATTTTAGAAAGGTTCCAGTCTGGTTATCGAGCAAACCACAGCACAGAAACTGCTCTACTCAAGGTTGTAAATGATCTGAGAATTATTGTGGCCTAAAACAATGTGGCTGTTCTTATCCTGTTGGACTAAAGTGCAGCATTTGATACTGTCGACCACAGTATTTTAATAGACAGACTATAAAAATGGATTGGTCTCTCTGACACTGTTTTAGCGTGGTTTAGGTCCTATTTAACTGATAGACAGTTTTTTGTTAGCCTGGGTGCTCATGTATCAGAGACTCATAGCATTGCATGTGGTATTCCTCAAGGAAGCATTCTTGGATCAATTTTGTTTTCATTTTTTATGCTTCCACTTGGAAATATTAGCCATCACCACATTAAATAACATTTTTATGTCTCTGTTACACCAGATGCCGCTGATGCACTGGATGGTCTCATTGATGTCTCGCTGACATTAATGTATGGATGGGTAAAAACTTTTTTAAGCGGAATGAAGAAAAAAAGAGATTCTTTTAATTGGACCAAAAGCAGCAAGAGAAAAACTGCACTTTTGGTGGCCTAAGCAAGTGCATCAAAACTGACACTACAAACTTGGGAGTGGTTTAAGAATCAGATTTAAATTTTAATTCTCATTTTAGCATTTTGAGTCATCAAAACAACCTTTTATCATCTTCGGAACATTGTTAAGGTCAGACCTTTTTTAACACAGAGAGATGCTGAAACACTCACTCACGCTTTTATTACCAGCTGTTTAGATTACTGCAATTCCCTTTTCACTGGACTACCCAAAAAGTCAATAAGTAACTATATACTATATAACAGTGGCGGTTGCTGGTCTTTCAAACAGGGGAAGCTCACTTTAAGTTTATATCATAAAAGTTGTCATACTGTAGCGAGGCAGTAACTTATAAAAGGAACATTTAATTGAGGCTGTTTTTCCACCACACTCATGCCATAGAACCACAGCAAAACACACCTCAAAGATTTTCAGATAGGTGAAAACAACTGTTACTTTTCCCCACCCTTTGCACCAAATCAATCTGAGGTGTTGATCTGCCCTGCTGTTTGGCTTCGCCAATATCCGGTCGACAATATTCAAATTGTCTGCCATTATGTGCAGCTTGCTAGCTCGCTCGCTAGCTGGGGCTGCTGCGCGAGGCTAGTGTGACCGCCTGTGAGTGCTTTGGGACGGTGGAGGGGCTCACAGCAGCACCCGCTGCTCGTTGGGGACAGTAACTGCAGAGCAACAGAAGTCAGAGTCTCCAAACACGAGTACAGTCTCCAATAACATCAGAAAAAGATGCTAGATTTGTCGCTAGTCGTTTTTAACTAAGAAAAAGTCACTAAGAGGATTGGAAAAGTCTCCACACCAACTCGGAACAACGGAATGAAACTTGAAAAATGCTCTGGTGGTGGTTTATATTTCAAGATCGCTGATTCGCTCATTTCGCTGTCAATCAAAAAGGGATTCAGCCTCAGACAGATCATCCAATCATCATGCAGAAGCCCAGCGTCCGGGCCGGCCGAGGCCAGCCCACTGCCCCATAGACCCCCAGAGACACTGAGCGTCTGATGGGCGGGACAAAGCCGAGCATTTATCTAATGACTGTCTAGTTTGGCTGCAGTGGAACAACCCACTCTATGCTTCCCCATTGAAGTCTTTGGACGCTGAGCTTCTACACTGTTTAATGCACTGTGATGCTACGGGAATGAATGAGAAGAAAGTCGCGTTAGTGACCTGTGATAAGTAGCTGATTCTGAACAAAAGTTGAATGCGTTTTAGCGCATATTTAGTCAATGAAATGTAAACACAACAGTACATATTTGACCACTTATTTTTTGACATTTTAGGGGAAGCTGAGCTTCTCTTGCAGTCTTAGAGCAATCGCCACTGCTATATAATAACGACAGGTAGTCCAGGATTTCTGCAGCCAGAGTTTTGACTAAAACAAGGAAAATGGATCACATTACCCCACTGCTGAATTCACTACACTGGCTACCTGAATCTTTTAGAATTGATTTAAAAGTTCTAAAAAATAAATTGTGCTGTGACCCGGGCGAAATCCACACTGGCTGAAGTAAGTTTGATGAGTCGATAAAATAGCGTAGTTGATAATTGACCACTGACTCCAGGATTTTTGCTAAGAGGGGAAGTTTGGATATTGGACAGTAAGTACTGAGGTCAGAGATGTCACCCTTTTTATGTAGGGAAGTTACAAATAGGCTTTTCCAAGAAGGTGGAATGATGCCAGTCAAAAAGGTTTGGTTAAAAATGTGAGCTAAATGTGGACTGATTAAATGGGCAGTTAGATTAAGAAGATATGGCTCAAGATGATCTATTTCAGGTTAAAAAATCAATCTGTCGAAATCTTTGTTATTTCCACTGAACAATTTGACAAAATGGAACAACTATGATCACCTCCCCTTTAAATTTGAAAATGAACAATTTACCTACCTGGGAATTGTGATAGCAAGTTCAGTCAAGGCTTTCTTTAAATACAATTACAGATCAATTCTAGAACGTACCAAGACGGATCTGGACAGGTGGTCAAAGCTTCCCATTTCCTTAGAAGGGCGGATAAATTCAGTAAAAATGACAATAATGCCCAGATTCCCATACCTATTTCAAATGATTCCCATTTTTCTTCCAAAATCTTACGTTGCCCAGCTAAATTGGCTTATCTCCTCGTTTATATGGAATAAGAAACCTCCACATATAAAAAAGCCAGCCTAGAAAGAGCACACCGTCGCACAGCTCAAACCTCGTCATCAAGTTTGCGGATGACACGACCGTGGTGGGTCTCATCAGCAACAATGATGAGACATATTACAGGAGTGAGGTGAACCATTTGGCCTTGTGGTGCGGACACAACAATCTCTCTCTGAACGTCGAGAAGACGAAGGAGATTGTTGTGGACTTCAGGAGAGTGCACAGCCAGCATGCTCCTCTGACCATCAACGGGGCTGCTGTGGAGAGGGTGAGCAGCACCAAGTTCCTGGGTGTGCACGTCACAGAGGACCTCTCCTGGACCAACAACATCACATCACTGGCCAAGAAAGCCCATCAACGCCTCAACTTCCTCCGAGCCATAGCCATAGCCCCGGCCCCCATCATACAGATCTTCTACAGAGGCGTCATTGAGAGCATACTGACCAGCTCCATGTGTAGTACAGCGCCTGCCCCGCGTCCTGCCGTAAGACCCTCCAGTGCATCATGAGAGCAGCTGAGAAGATCGTTGGTGCCTCTCTCCCTTCCCTTCAGGACATATACTGTACCCGCCTCACCTGCAAAGCTCTCTGCATCGCTGGTGACCCCACTCACCCGTTACACAGCCTCTTCAGTCTTCCACCAGGGAGGAGACTGCAGAGTCTCCAGGCCAGGACTAGCAGACTGAAAGACAGCTTTTTCTACCAGGCTGTCAGGATGTTTAACTCTCTCGCTGATCTGCAGGAAACACTTCAATATCAAAAACATATGTGGATTCTCTCCAATAGTGTTTTACCATCTTTTTACATCCTCTCAATTAGATTTGGCACTTGCAGTCTGGCATAGGAACAGTTTCGTTTATTTTCAAGACCTTTTTACGGATTACAGTTTTGCAACATTTGCTTTTCTGTGTCAAGACCACAACTTACCAAAATCTCACTACTTCAGATACCTTTAGGCTCGAAGCTTCACCTCTAAACATTTTCCAGGATACCCATGTCCACCCCTTAAGGTTTTGGCTTACTCAGTTCTTAATTTAATGTCAACCCATTCAATAAAGGCACAGTATCAAAGACATACACATCAATTCTTCATAGTTGCCCTCATACATGGGATAAAAATAAAACAGCTTGGGAAAGAGACATTGGAGAATTGGCTAAGCTATATCCCAGTGTTGCCCCAACCTGCCCCAGGTGCCACTATTCCCTGGTTTCTTTGGGACATATGTTCTGGTCATGTCCTTCACTGTACAACTTTTGGGCATCTGTCTTTAAATTACTCTCAGCGATATCTGGCAGGACATTGGGCTTCATTCACTAATATGTGCGTGGAAATGTTCTTACTTTGCACACACATTAAGTGCGTACGCAAAATCACGGTGGGATTTGTGACACCTGCGCAGCGGCTAATTTTGTTCTCACCACCTCGTATGTATGTGAATCAGAATCATTCTAAATTGACAGGCGTGTGCTCGCAATTTGTGATTAGCATACTACCATGCCCCACCTTAAGCACGCCAAAATTGTGCTCTATGGCGTGTGTGTGGGCATGTATGTTATTGTAGTGCACCTCTTGAGGGGTTTCAGGGTTTGCGCATGGTGTCATCAGCCATGTTTTAAGGCCATATCCCCGGTCACCCAAACAATATAACATTTTAGCATTAACGGAATAGAAACTTACGAAAAATACTAACTAAAAACAATTGAAATAAAAGACTAGAACAAAAGATGCTCACCAACAAGACATCCACTTCTCACAGCCCCTGCCTCCAAACACATTCCCACTGTACTGTTTTGCAAAATAAATGAGTCGTGGGTGCCTCCTGGCCAGCAGGCCACAGCGTTAAAAGACAACTTCGGTATTTTTCAACCTGGGCCCTATTTCCCCATGGGTATGTGTGCGTATGATTCATAGGTACAACTCGTTCTAAAATTGGTTCAGTATTGAGGGATTCGGATGCAACCGGGAGCTGGGGGCAAATGTGTCCCGTATAAGTGTGCGCATTAAAATGCTTGTTTTTACCACTGACCAGTTCAGATCGCCAGTGCTATGAGTGCTATGAGAGGACTCAGCTGTCAGTCAGTGTTAGAGCAGAGAGGGGGAGGGCTGCCCCGCTGGGTACTGTAAGTGAGTATGTGTGTATGAAGTGTGTGTGTCACGCTAGAAGAGTCAGAGGGCGGAGTCTTTTACGTGCTACCCCCTGGAGTTTAACTGGAGTTTTTAGAGTGCTCAAATAAACGGGCCTTTTTCCCGAACGCAAGAACAGGATGTCGCGCAACACCCCGTACAGCTTTCATAGGCTGCCTTTGTCAGACAGTGAGATGCTGAAAGTTGTGGCTAGTTGTGCTACAAATGGATGCTAACACTCCTGTCCAGACACCACCATCGGGTCTGCAGTGCTCACTTCTCCCAAGATGACTACTGCCAGCCAAAGAAGAGAAGACATCCAATCCCGAAACACCTCTTCCTCAAGAAAACTACTACAGAGAGAGCTACAGACACAGTGGAGCAAAGCTCGTGACATCACACAGCCCACAGGTAAGGGAAAGGCTAAGTTAGTATGGTATTTACAGAGATAGCACTGGCTATCTGAACTGGTCAGTGCCGGAAAAAAGCACTTTAAATGCTCAAACTTATACGGGACGCATTTGCCCCCTGCATCCGCCTCCCTCAATACTGAACCAATTTTAGAACGAGTTGTACCTATGAATCATACGCACACATACACATGGGGAAATAGGGCCCAGGTTGAAAAATACAGAAGTTGTCTTTTAAGGATATGGCAGTCGACATCACAGATCATCTGCACGTTGATGGAGTGATAGTTTTTTCTGTTCATGTTGTTGTTAATATTTTAATTGTCACAATGAGGGTGAACGTGTATCAGTTTCATGGTTATTTAATACATTTGGCCAATATATTAGTAAATTAATGATTTAAAAAAATGTAAATTAAATTTATTTTTAATGACTGTGGTTTTATAGAGTCTGCATGTACTTAAGAGGTATGTGTTTGCATTTTCAAAGTCAGTTCGGCCATCCTCATTTGTGCGTAGGCATGGTCTGAGGCAGTTCTAATTTTTCGCAGAACAAATTTGGGTAAGAAAATATTGATGAATCCCGGATTTGTGCATCAAACGATCGTATGCGCAGTTTAAGCACAGATTTGTGCGTACGCACTGTTTGTGAATGAGGCCCATTGTCTTCAAATCCTTTAACGGCCATTTTTGGAGTAGTTATGAATAAAGGGGAGATTTGCCGCACTCATAGAAATGCAGACACCGGGGCGTCAGTGGCTTAGTGGTAGAGCAGGCGCCCCATGTACAAGGCTGTTGCTGCAGTGGCCCAGGTTTATCTCCAGCCTGTGGCCTTTTGCTGCATGTCACTCCCATCATTCATCACCCATGTTGGAGGTTTATCTGTAGCTTGATCTACTGTGACACTCCCCTGACGGGTGATGTGTGTGATTATGGATGTGACATTGAAACTGTACTTGCCATTTTAAAGGGTCTAGATTGTTGATAATGTGAGTAACATTATTCGAATAGGCTTGTTTGGGTCACTTATGCAATCTTACATTTCACTTATTTATATTCTTATCCTTTCTATTTTATTTATTTATTTTTATTTATTCTTGTTTTGTTTTTTCTTTTCATTTTGTAAACTTGCATGTACTGTATATCCATCGAAGAGGTAAATGATTCTTACACACGAATCTCTATGGGTATATGTGTACCTTAATATATGCATATTCATATGTATACTTAAGTAGCCTACTTTATGCACGTCCGCTTTGTTTGTGTACTTGTATGTCTGGGAGTGGGTGGGTGGTGGGTCAGGGATTTACACTTTTATTATGTCATGAATGTTCATCCACTTACATGTTATATGCAAAACGCATAAAAAAAGTTGACAAAAAATAGTTAAATAAAAAACAGCAACACTCAACTATCACTGTAGACTAAAATAAACTCTTCATAAGTTAAAATCCTGCTAAAATCATGTGTTTAGTGTGTAAACGATCCCTATGTTTGTTAGAAGCTCTATTGTACAACCAGTGGAAATAGAAAGCATAAAACAAATAAATGATTCTTCTATTTTTCTTCTTCTTATGTTTTTAACTGAAACTTGGCTAGGTCAGGAAAATAGTGCAGCAGTTTTAATTGAGACAGCCCCTCCAAATTTTAGTTTCTTTAGTGAAGCAAGAATACATAAGAGAGGAGGCAGAGTTGCCACTCTGTTCAAGGACAGCTTCCAGTGTAAGCAAATGTTTTATGGTCAATTTGACTCCTTTGAATATGTTGCCACTCAGTCAAAATCCCCCTGTCGAGCAATTTTAGTGACCATCTACAGACCCCCCAAATATGATGCAAGGTTTTTTGATGAGTTTGCCAAATTGCTGTCTATTGTGTGCATGGATTTGACTGTGTTGTTTTAGTGGGAGATTTTAACATTCATGTTGATAATCTTACAGATGGGTGTGCTAAGGAACTGTTAAATATTCTGGATAACTTTGGGCTTTCTCAGCATGTCACAGAACCGACACATAACAGAGGACACATATTAGATGTAATTATTTCCAAAGGTCTTAATATCTCTGAGGTTGTGGTGAATGATGTCGCTTTATCTGACCATTACTGTGTTTCATTCAAAATGACCACCCTTGCTAATCCTATGAAAAGTGAAGCAGAGGTGATCAGAAAGCGTTATATACTGTAAATGATATACCTGTGCATTATTCACCAAGGATTTTACACCATCACAAACTCTGCCCTCAGCTCTAGTTGATGACCTTGTAAGCAGTTTTAGTTCCAATGTTATGATTGTTATTGATTCTATCGCCCCAATTAAGACCAAAGTTCTGTCAGGTAGGAAAAAGGCACCCTGGAGAAACGCCACACTGGTTAAAGAATACAAAAGAGTATGTAGACAAGCTGAACGCAGGTGGCGAAAAAACGAACTCCAGGTATATTATGACATTTATAAAGAGAGTCTTCACAACTATAACCAGGAACTGAAGAATGCAAGGCAATCATATTTTTCAGAGATTATCAATAGAAACAGTAATAATGCCCGCACACTTTTTTCTGTAGTGGACAGACTGACAAACCCCACAGCATCACTCCCTCCTGAACTACTGTCTAACAAGTCATGTAATGACTTTGCAGCCTTCTTCACAAACAAAATATTACAGATAAGACAGGCAGTGTGCAGCTCCAGCTCAGGAATGATAACACTTGTGCCTTCCTGTCCTCCGGTTAATCTAGGACATTTTAGCCTCCTAGATTACACAACTCTAACAGAAACGGTTTCAAAATTAAAGCCCACAACATGCTGCCTTGATATTCTGCCTTCAAACTTTTTTAAAACCATTTTTAACTGCATAGCTCCAGATGTACTGCAGATAATAAATACTTCTCTTATAGCAGGCCAGTTTCCCCAGGCCTTGAAAACGGCAGTAATAAAACCTCTCCTAAAAAAATCAAATCTGGTCGCCACAACAATTAGTAACTATAGGCCAATATCAAATCTGCCATTTTTGGGGAAAATCATTGAAAGGGTTGTCTTTCAGCAAATCCACACTTTTATGATGCAAAACAATCTTTTTAACACATTTCAGTCTGGATTTCGGCCACATCACAGCACTGAGACTGTACTTATCAAAGTCTTAAATGATATTCATCAGAATAATGATGCATGCAAATCCTCTGTCCTGGTATTACTAGATCTCAGTGCTGCATTTGATACAGTTGATCATAATATACTACTTAGCAGATTGGAAAAGTGGGTGGGACTCACCGACACTGTGCTACAATGGTTCAAATCTTACTTACAAGATAGGGACTTTTTTGTGTCAATTGGAAACCATGAATCTGAGCGAACTACGATCACATGTGGGGTTCCTCAAGGGTCCATTCTTGGACCACTTCTATTCAACATCTATATGCTACCCCTAGCCAAGATTATGGAACATCACAACATCTCCTATCATACGTATGCCGACAACACACAACTCTATATCTCAGTGTCATCACACGACTATAGTCCCTTACTCTCATTGAGTAACTGTATTCATCAAATCAATGACTGGATGTGCCAGAATTTTCTCCAGCTAAATCCAGAAAAGACAGGCCCTAGAAATGAAAGGGCAAAGATCAGCGCTCACCTTGGCTCTATGTCATTGTCAGCTACAAATCAAGCCAGAAATCTAAAGTTTATTACTAAATCTGTCTATTACCAGCAGAAAAATATAGCCAGAATTAAGTTTCTGGCTATATTTTTTATATATTAGGTTTCTGTCTAAACAAGACATGGAAAAACGTATTCATGCATTCATTTTTAGTAGGTTGGATTATTGCAATGGCTTATTTACAGGCCTTAACAAAAAATCAATCAGACAGCTGCAGCTGATCCAGAACGCTGCCGCCAGAGTCCTTTCAAACACCAGGAAACTGGACCATATTACACCGGTCATTAAATCGCTACACTGGCTTCCTGTGAGTCAAAGAATAGATTTTAAAATCTTACTGCTGGTCTACAAAGCCCTGAATGGTCTCGGACCAAAATACATGCTTGGAAGGGAAAAAGTAAGGAGGGAAGAAAGGGAGAGAGGAAGGAAGGGAGAAAGGAAGGAAGGGAGAGAGGAAGGAGGGAGAAAGGAAGGAAGGGAGAGAGGAAGGAGGGAGAAAGGAGGAAAGGAGAAAGGAGAGGAGGAAGGGAGAAATGAAGGAAGGGAGAAAGGAAGGAGGGAGAAAGGAGAGAGGGAGAAAGGAGGGAAGGAAGGGAGAAAGGAAGGGAGGAAGAGATGCTTCGTACTTTTTAACTACACACTGCTGATTTATGCCTTTTATTAGTCTACTTCTTTTCTTATCCTGACTGTTAAATGTATTGAGCCTGTTTTTATTTTATGTTACTGTATTTTATTATTATCACTATCATTCTCAATTTCTATTTCCCTTTTTAATCGACTGTTTTTATTGTTTTAAATTGTGTCTTGTTGCTTTTAATGTCTCTGTAAAGCACTTTGAATTACCTTGTGTTGAATTGTGCTATACAAATAAACTTGCCTTGCCTTAACAATAGAATACTCTTTTTAACTGTCATTAGGAGCTTTTGTCCATGTAGGGATTTTTTTTTCCCAGCAGTGTGATTGGTCAGAGAACCAGATTTGTAGGACTGAAAACCCAGAGTTAAACCTGAAGGTACCTCTGTAACTCCAAATTCTGCTTCGTAGTACAGGACTCTAGTCATGTGAAATCCTAATAAATGTCTTTTTTCAAGGTCAAACTGCACATTTTAGAGTGGCCTTTTATTGTGACCATCCTAAGACACACCTATGTGATAATGATGCTGTTTAATCAGCCACACCTATCACCTGGATGGTTTATCTTGGAGAAGCAGAAGTGGTTGTTAACATGGATTTTGACAAATGTTTGACCAAAATGTGAGAGAAACTAGTCTTCAATCTTTAACTTTAACCTGTGAAAACTGCAGCAAAAAGTGTTGCATATAAATTTTTGTCTAGTGTATAGCTGTGTATTTTCCATTTTGTTGAGTGTATACACAAAGAACCAATCACGAGAACAAGACACAACTGGAGTGTGTCAGTGGCAAAAGGAGAATGACATGAGGATTGGCTGACAATGGCGACAAAAGACTATGTAGTAGTAAACACAAAGGCCTCTAGTTTCGCAGACCGGGGTGTGGCCAGGCGGATTTTGCAAATTTGGCACACCGTGTGCGCTGGCGCAGCTACTCCTCTTTCCCACCTCCGTCCCTCCTATCTGTGTAAGTCGGAGAGAGGGAGGAAAGAAGGCGTGGAGTGGGTTTTACACACATCACACCAATCACATGAGCCTCTTTCCTCGCCCTTAATTCGCGTTTACTCAATTCGCCATGGCAGAAGAGAGCAGCAGCGTCAGATGGCCAAACTTCTTCCAGGAGGAAACTGACGTTTGGTCAAGCTCGCAGTGTCCGAATATACGGAACTGCGAGCAGACCTCCATGGGCTGATGATGCAAAGGTAGCCTGGGAGGAGGTCACCACAATTGTAAATCAATGTTGCGTTTCTCTCATGTGCGTGCGCGCTCTCTCTTTCTCTGTCGCAGTCTCAATCTGTTTCTTTTCTTTTGGCTTATCTAAGATGACAGATGCTGAATATATACTCCCTATCTGATGCTGTGGCTGTTCGTGGCTGCCTGAGAGGGATGTGAACTCCCTCTTAAGATGCCACCCACTTCATACAAAGTACATTCTTCCATCTCTACATGGGACATAACCACATTCATACTGAATCCATTTGGACTATCTGACTTTGGTTTGTCTTGCAGTTTCTGGCAGGACTGTCACACTGTTGGAGCTACCAGCACCAACACACATCATGGCTGTGTCAAGAATGTCACTCTATTTATGAGGTTGTGATGATAAGATTTTGTATTGACATTCTGTCAGTGAATTCTCTGGTGTGTTGCTGGGGGACCGGGGGTATGCCTGCCAGCCTTTTCTCCTCACACCATACACAGACCCTCAGGAAGCACAGCAGGCCTATAATCATGCCCATGCCAAGACAAGGGCCAGGATCGAAATGACCTTTGGCCCTCCTGAAGACACGCTTTCACTGTCTTCACCACTTAAGGGTCAGCCCTTTGAGGGAAAGTGACATCACTGTGGCCTGCGCTGTCCCCCACAATGTGGCCTGCCTGAGGAAGGAGAGGGCCCCCAGAGTGCCATCACACATGGACTGGGACAATCCTGCCATCTTCCCTGATGACAACAGTGGTCGGCTGGTCAGGGACCAATATGTGTTAAATTATTTTAGTTAGCATGCATGCTTTAAATTTAAGTTAAATATGTCCTAAAGTGGCAGAGACATGTTGTGAATTTCAGTTGAATATGGCCTGCATTGGCAGAGGAATTTGTGTTTGTTTTCTTATTCAGTTTAAATTGATTTGGCCTCTTATGTTGTTTGTGCTGTATACTGTGTGTATACAAGCTTGCAGGGAGGCCACTGCATCCATTCATTTGTCTGTTCATTTGTTGTGTATGGATTTTTCCTGCATTTATTTCAGTGTGCAGACATACAGCTTAATCCCTTAACAAAACTTTTTTTTGGTGATATGACAACAAGCTGCAAGATCCTGAATACAGCCTTTTTGAGCCACAAACATGGCTGTAGAATGATTGTCTGGTCAAATACAGTAATACATAATTTAGAGTATCAGATGGTGGAGATATTCAGGTGAGGGAGGGAGGGAGGGACAGTTTGGTCACACAAGTTATCTGTGAAGAAATTCACTGAATTGAAAGGATTCAAGATGAAACAACTGAAGAGATGAGAGAGAGAGAGAGAGAGAGAGAGAGAGAGAGAGAGAGAGAGAGAGATGCGTGCTTGTCATGCCTAACAAGCAGGTAGTCGTTGGAACCGAAATAGAGTGAGAGAGAGTGAGAGAGAGGGAGAGAGAGACAGAGAGAGAGACAGAAAGAGAGAGAGAGGGAGAGAGAAAGAGATAGAAAGAGAGACTTGTAACTTTTGGAACACTTCCTCCGGTTGCTGTGGCTCCAGAGAGCATACAACCAGCAATGTCAAACATGACAAGGAAATGCAGGGCTTTCTGCACCATTTACTGAAAATAATGATAGTGGAGAAAAAAATATCATTCAAAGGTCACTTCATTTTACTCTGTTGTTATCCAGCAGCTCTATTTAAAGATCAAGATCGCTGACTGAGCTGTACATAAATCCTTATTGGAAAATGTTGGCAGGGATAATGGTCGTATTCAACAAATCATGGCGAGTATGTGCTGTGCCTTTGTTATTGAACCGCATGAAGAGGAGTGTGAAAGGAAAATGAGGGGCTCAAGTCTTTTAACTGAATTGGATGAGCTGCTCTACAACATTTTGAGCTTACATTCATGAGGCTCTGTCTGAAGAGGCATAGAGGCCTGAGGATAGCAATGTCTGTCAACCACAGACTTTCACCCAGGTGGCTGGTGTTCGCTTCCCAAAGGGTTGTAAAGTCAAACCCTGTTCTTTTTCCTAAACTCAACCATAAGCATGTGTTGGCTAAACATAACCATGTGCGTTTGTTATTGAAGGAAAAAAAGTGCATAGTGTGTTGTACCAATGTAGTGCGTTTATTTTGAAAGAGACTGTATGCAAACTGTACATTTCCTGCAAAAACAAAAGTGTATTTTAAAAACAGACAATGCATGTAACAGGCTGAAGTTGACAGGATGTCCAAAAACAAAGCCAATGCACATCATATCTCGATGTGGAAAGTCCATGACCAAATGTTTATATGTTATGAGGTTGGAGTGAGAATGTGTTGAGAATACTGGACTGGTCACATCACCTTTACACCTCCATTTATTTTTCTATTTGGAGTCAAAGTACAAGGTACTAGTACTTTTTTCACCTTTAAGGGCCTTTTGGCAGGAAGATTTGGGAGAGGAAATCCCAAATGACCCACTCTGTCTGTGCACGAAAAGCCCTTATTTAATGCAAATTGAGCATCATACCTCTTACACCAATTCCCAGTTGTCTAAGATCTACAAAAGTGTTCCCTATACATGTGACTGATGTCAGCACTCCCCAGCAAACATTATGCAAATGTTTTGGCTATGTCCACCTGAAACTAACTGCTGGACAGAAAATTTTAACACTGTATAAGATATTGCTGTGAACAGGGTTTTATCAGTTTCACTCACAGTTTATTCGGGATCTCCCCTGTGATGATCCCTGTGTCATTTAGGGGTGTTTCTGCTGTTAGTCTGTCAGGCCTGTCTCTCCCAGGCTGACTTGATTGTAACTCAGTGCACCTGGGCCTGGTGCACTGAAGGTGATAAAGCTGTGCTCATTCACTCACCCAGCCTCTGCTTCTCCCTACAGGCAACCACTCTGGTCTGGTTTGGTGATGTTTTAGTTTCTTTGCTTTCATGCACTCTCCAACACCTATGCATACACACTCTCACACACTCATCATTTAATATGTACACATAGTACTGATATCACTGACATTCACACTCCATATGTTGCCCTTACTTAGTTATTTGTTATATTTGTTAATTTGGTTTGATTTGTTTCTAATAAAATATCCTTTAACTGTTAATCATGGTGTGTCTCCCTTTTGTTATGGCCACTTGGGCCGGGTCTTAACATCCCCCTTTCCCTTTTTCTTGGCATAAGAAAACATTGTAGTGTTTATCACCCTGCCATCAAGATGACATAATTAATTCACTGACTTTAATCCAAACACAAATATCCTCCCTGTCATGTCCCTTGGATTACAGATATTTTGTATTTCCTCCCATTGGGGGGAATAAAAAAAAAAAAAAAAAAAAGAATCAGATCAAATGACTCATCCAGGGGGTCACGTGACGCGAATGGCGGAGTAGCAGCTTGACACCTGGGCTCCCGCAGCTTTCTACTGTTTAGGGATTTTATTTCAGATTTAAGACGGAAAAGGGGAAGTACAAATACCAGGCGGGAGATTGGAGAATGCCAAGCACTCAGAGAAAGCTCAACCTGACCTCAAAGTCTGCTAAATCTAGAGAAGATACGTCGCCACAAAACAGCCAAGCTAACATGGCCGACAAGTTGCCATTTCTGAGCAACGTTGAGGCTGATAGTTTGGTGGACAGAATAACGACTGAAGTGCTTAAAGGTGTGGAAGCCTCCTTGGACAAAAAGATCGATCTGGTTCTTAAACTTGAGGCCTATTCATCTAAAGTCGCTTGATACACGAGTCACCGAAGCAGAGGGCCGTATCTCAGTCTCCGAGGACGTCGTAGCGAGCCACACTGCCAGACTCGCTGCGGCTGAGAGTAAGCTAGAGGCCGCCCTGGATAAGATCGATGGTCTGGAGAACAGGGGATGCCGGTGTAACAACCGCATCATTGGGCTACTTGAAGGCAGCGAGAGCACTAATCCCATCTCTTTCTTTAAAACCTGGCTGTCTGAGCTATTGCGTGTTAGCTTCAAAGGAGGGGTTGTTAAGCTAGACCGCTGTCACCGCGGTGTCACCCGCCATCCCCTCCTTGGTCAGCGGCCCTGCGCTGTGATCATTAAAGTTCACAACTTCCAGGATAAGGTCCAGATTATGCAAGCAGCAAGGAAAAGCTGTGGTAAAGAAACGGCAAGAGTTTTACTCGATTAAACAGCAGCTTAAGGAGAGGGGGATTATGAGGGGCCGTACAAGACATAATTCATTCTGGCCCTCTCACACACATACATTCTCCTTACACATACCTACATATATTTTCACTCTCACATTTATATATTTTTACTCACACATTTATATATTTTCACTCACACATTCATATATTTTCACTCATATTTATACATTTTCACTCACACATTCATATATTTTTACTCACACATTTAAATATTTTCACTCACACATTCATATATTTTCACTCTCATACTTATATATTTGAACACACACTGATACATTTTTCTCTCATATTCATATATTTTATGCACACACTCATACACTTTGCTCTCATGCACATGCAATCGTATACATTTAATACTATAAGTAATATATGTATGTATAAGGAAAATGTATGTATGTGCAAAGAAAATATATGTACTGTATGTAAGAAGAATGTATGCATGTGTGAGTGAAAGTATAGTGGAAACGGAAGGAGTATAGCGGAAATGGAAGGCGGTCCATTTATCGTCTACATACTCCGGTAGAATTTGTGGCGCTGTGATTGGCTGAGAAGGATGTTATTGACGTGGGTCTGCTGTGGTGAAACCACAATGTTCTGAAGATGGACTACAAAATGCACACGATGAGAACGTATGGGGCGTACGTTCTCATCGTGTTGTTTCATGCAGGATATATAAACGTGGACAACACGGTGAAAGATACCCAGATAGCACACATACATCTGAGGCCTGAGGACGACACATCGGCCTTGAATTTATAACATCTAACAAGCGTCGGCCGCCTTGGCGGATATCTTTAAATTTAATACTCTTTTGTCCCAGCTCATCAAACGTCTCTGTTACGTCGGCTTTGGGTCGGCCCAGTGCTGTAGAATGTCTGCCCACATACAGAAGTTGCCACAGAGGAGGAATTTCATCTCCGCTGTGTTTGTTTGGAACTGAGCCCACAGGACACAACATCTCATCGCAGCTGGTTTCAGGTAAGCTAACTGGAATAAATTGGCGGGGCGGGCCAACACTGTCTATCCCAGGACGGGTGTTCAAGTGTTGGTGAGACCAGCGGAGAGGAGCGCGGAGGTGAAACAGTGAAGTTTTAGGATGCCTTCGGTATGTTGTTAATGTGATTTTATGGGCAATTTATCAGTCGAGGTCTCCTCCTCTGCAAAGCAAACTGACCCGGTGGCTAACGTCACAGGTAATAGCGCAGTTTTGAAACCACTGTTTTCCGAGATGAAGGACTGATTGTTGAGCTGCTGTTAACAGTTAACGGAGTTAACGCTGGATCCCGTTATTTAATAATTTCCACACTTAATTAAGCAGAGTGTCGGACCCAAAGCCTTCAATCTGGCTAAAATATATCTGAAATGTTAAAAAAAAAATACAGTGGTGAAGTTGGGATTTGTTTCTTGAAGTTATGTGCACATCATCTTTTCTGGGTCTTGCAGGCTGCCAGGAGAAGCAGACTGGCCATCAGATATTGTTTGTGGAAATTTGAAAATAAAGTTTGTCAAATGACTTTTGTCTCTTCATTATGCACACTTACACACAAAATAGGGTAACAGGTATGGTGTAAGACAACTTTCAAAAAGACGTGTGCATAATTTTAACCATTCGTATTCGTAATGTTAAACATTTGTATGTCAAAATAGTTGTTGTACACAAAATTCTGCTGTCATATACGTGAGTCTGTGAAATTGTTTGGGTTAGGATTGTTTTTATGTGAGTATGAATCTAAAAGCTGTGAGTGCAAAGTGTTATGAATACAACTCTTTATTTTTCGTTTATTTCATTTTCATTTCTGCCACACTATCAACACATGCTCATTCTTCCATACAGGTAGGCCTACGTGTGGTTCTGAAATGAAAAGTAAAACTTGCGCGTTTGGAGGAATCGTGGTTCGATTACTTTCCCCTGTGACCTACCTGTGACCTCAGTGACGTTGTTTCAACACTTTTCGACTCTTACCCACACTACGAAGTCCTTACTGTGAACACCAATTCAAGTGTGTGGGTAAGAGTCGAAAAGTGTTGAAACAACGTCACAAGACACATTTGGGCTGTTCTTATCAGACACGATTCAGCGGATCAGGCTTCAGTTACCAGCCAGTCACAGCACCACCTGTACACTATAGCTTCATCATTTACTCTCAGCTCAGAGTCAACCTGCATGTCACTCTGTTCCAACTCTGCTGTTAGCGGCTTACATCAAAAATTTCTTGATGTAGGCTGTTTGGTCTAGACGATGATTTACAGGAGTGCAGAAATAGGACACAGCAACGTAAGCTGGCAGCTCCACTCAGTCCGCTGTCATCTTTGCCTTTGGGGCATGCGCATTTGGAGTAATCGTGGTTCGATTACTTTCCCCTGTGACCTGCCTGTGACCTCAGTGACGTTTTTTCAACACTTTTCTACTCGCACCCATAAACTTGAATTCGTGTTCACAGTGAGGACTTCGTAGTTGTAGAAATTAGAGTTGTATTCATAACACTTTGCACTCACAGCTTTTAGATTCATACTCACATAAAAACAATCCTAACCCAAACAATTTCACAGACTCACGTATATGACAGCAGAATTTTGTGTACAACAATTTTATTGACATACAAATGTTTAACATTACGAATACGAATGGTTAAAATTATGCACACATCTTTTTGAAAGTTGTCTTACACCATAAACAGTCAGCTATTTTTGAATGTTAGCATTTATTTCTCACATTGAATGGTGAAATATTTGTAGTTTGAAAGGTCCAACCTAAATGAATCAAGGTCATAATTAACGAAGCATATGAATATTAATGAAGGAACGCCCACTGAGCGCAGTTTCTTTTATTGATCGTTTGAACGTCGCGTGGTGGTCATTTTTGATTAAAGGCCGACGTCTCAGCGACGTCTTGGCAATGAGCAAACGCTCTCCCTGCTACGTCTTAACGATCTAAACTTGATACATCGGGTAATAATATAATGGAAATCCTCGTGCTTTTTCCATTTTCCTCTTGGGCAATTGGAGTAGAAATTTAGACCACAACCAGTAATTAATTTGTGTTTGGCCTTTATTGTTAAATCAATATTATGTGCCCCTACTGCATAGATAGACAGATAAATAATAATATTAATAATAAAAGGGGCGCTGCTGTGCTTCGTGCGTAAATGCGCACAGCGTCTCTCTTTATGGGGAAACGCGCTTATTGTTTCTGCTGCGGGGTGGGAGGTGGGGTTGGGTGCACGCTGCAGGTATTTATTAACGTCAGGCAGATATCTTTTAACGTTACAGTCTTTTGTATTTTTTGTTATGATCCTTCCAAAGTAGCACTGCAGGGAAACACTGTACAGGGGAATAAAAAATGGGAAGCAGTAACTTCATTGATTATTTAAATCTCCAGATACGCCAAGTATATGCACATTTACGCACGAGGCACAGTAACATTACTTCATTGATTATCTATCTGTTTTTTTTGATTCAGTTTTATCTATACGGTGCCAAATCACAACAAAAGTCATCTCAGGGCACTTTACACATAGAGCAGGTCCAGATAATGCTCTTGAATCTATCTATCTATCTATCTATCTATCTATCTATCTATCTATCTAGGCCATAAGCATAGCCGATGCCAATGTTTTGAGATGCAGTAGGGGCAGATAATATAGATATAACAATAAAGGTGAAAAACAAGTAGGTTTCTGGTTTTGGTTTAATTTCTATATCAATTAGCCATTTGAAGACGAAATGGGAAAAGCATGTGGATTTCCATTTTTTCTCATTCACACGAAAATCGGAAAATTAAAATGATGCATTGTATATTTGTATATTTGTTTATCCTGTTATGAAACAAGTTAAACAAAGCTGTGGATGGAGAGTACACCAATAGTAGTTCATAGTTCGCATCTAAGTTTGACATAATGTTGAAAGTTGAAAAAATATATATGAACAAGTTTTGGCACGGGATGTAAAATGCTTCATAAAGCGGTAACTTAGATGGTGATCTCCTTCCTTTCTCAGTCATGTTGATCTTTTTCTTTCCTACTCATCTGAGTTTGTGAATGGTGCGTAAATATTGCCGCTGCAATGACTTGTGGGATGGAATTATCTCCTTTCCTATCGCTTAAGAAGGTCCGATGTATCCTTTGCTAAAGGAGATCTGAAAGGAAGCATTTAACCTCCTTTCCTTAGTGTTTAAAGAATTCGAACAGCTCTTATCATGGCCGCCACTAAAATACTTCCGGGTCATTTTGGGAGGATAAGGACTATCTTAAGGGACTATCCTTCAAATAATTAAATAATTTAATTTCTCATTTCACCTCAGCTAGGAACCTTCCAAAGCAAAAAAGACTTCCCGACCGCAGCCTATGTGTTTGTGTCGAAAAGTAAAGTGTATATATATACACGTGAGAGTGAAAATATATGTATGTGAAAGAAGAGTGAAAATATATGTATGTGAAAGAAGAGTGAAAATATATGTATGTGTAAGGAGAATGTATGTGTGTGAAGAAAACATATGTATGTGTAAGGAGAATGTATGTGTGTGTGTGAGAGAAAATACATGTATGTGTAAGGAGAATGTATGTGTGTGTGTGTGAGAGAAAATACATGTATGTGTAAGGAGAATGTATGTGTGTGAGTGAAAATATATGTATGTGAAAGAAGAGTGAAAATATATGTATGTGAGAGGAGAATGTATGTGTGTAAGAGAGAAAATATATGTATGTGTTAGGAGAATGTATGTGTGTGAGAGAATGTGAAAGTTATGTGTGTGAGAGGGCCAGAATGAATTATGGCTTGTACAGCCCCTCATAGCGTCAGATGGCCAAACTTCTCCCAGGAGGAAACTGATGTTTTGGTCCAGGAGGTCCAAGCTCCCAGTGTCTGAATATACGGAACTGCGAGCAGACCTCCACAGGCTGATGATGCAAAGGTAGCCTGGGAGCAGGTCACCACAATTGTAAATCAATATTGCGTTTCTCTCATGCGTGCGCATGTCTCTGTCGCAGTCTCTGTTTCTTTTCGTTTGACTTTTCTAAGATGACAGATACTGAATATATACTCCCTATCTGATGCTGTGGCTGTTTGTGGCTGGCTGAGAGGGATGTGAACTCATTAGTTTGCAACTGTGTTAATCAAATCAGGCTGGGTTTCCATTACACGTGCCAAATGTGCCAAAGGGTGCCAATCCCCTTTGATCTAACATCAGATGTGACGGGACAGTTGATATTTTTTTTTTTTTTGAACTCAATTTTTATTTCTTTTGTCAACAACAGTACAATATATATCCATACAATTATATTCCTTTCCAGCTGTATCCAAATACAGTTATACATATTCAAGTGTTAGTCAGATGCTTAAAATATTAAATGTTCACTCCAAGATGCATAGAGTAAAGAGAGAGGGGGAAACAAAAAGACATCAGCCACCATCACAGCAAGGAAACAAGTAAATAAAAAAAAAAAAAAAAAAAAAAAAAAAAGAGAAATAAATAATAATAATAAAATTAAATTAAATTAAAATAATAAAAAAAAAATAAAAAAAATAAATAAATAAATAAATAAATAAATAAATAAAAATAAACAAAAAATATATATATAAAATATAAAAATAACAAGGAAGGAGGAAAAAAGGGGGGATGCAGTATGGAGCAAAAGTCAAACAGAGGGGTCAAGCCGCAACTCTCATTGCATTAACAAAGGAATAACAGAGCTCCATCGAACAGTAAAAATAGATCTTTGGAGTCTTAATGAGTATGTAATTTGCTCCATTTGATAAAGATCCCATACTTTTTGGATCCATATGCTATAAGTGGGCGGATCTGGTTTCAGCCATCTAATGGTTATACTCTTTAATGCAGCTGTGAGCAATATATTCAACAAATATGTTTTGGCCCGCCCCTCTATTCCTTCAGGAATCACCCCTAATAATGCCACTGTAGGTTCCCGTGAAATATCTTGTTGGAAAACCACTTCAAGGGCATCAAATACCTCTCTCCAATAAGCACCTAATTTAGGGCAAGACCAGAATATATGAGTGTGGGTAGCAATATGTGCTCCACAGTTCCTCCAACATGAACTTGAATGAGCTGGACCCATCTTGGCCACTATTTCTGGTGTCCTAAAAAATCTAGTAATTATTTTCCACTTAAATTCCCTCCATGTATTAGAATTTGTAGCCAGGTGTGCCTCAGTGCAAACCTGCCTCCAGGTACCCTGTGATATAACCTTGTTCATTTCCGCTTCCCATCTCTGCTTTATCTGTAGGGAGTTGTGTTGATTCATAGACAAAAATATATGGTATAATTTGCTAATCATTTTCTTATCTCTATTCCCTATTTGTATTTCTATTAAGAACTCTTCTATGGGGGTAGATTTTATAAATTTTGTCCATTCCTTGTGTGTCGTCAGGAAAGTTCTTAATTGTAAATATCTAAAAAAATCTGTCCTTGGGAGGTTAAAGTCATTTTTCAATTGTTCAAATGTCTTAAGATTTCCACCATTAAATAACTGCCGTAAATAAACCAGTCTGTGGTCTGACCATTTTCTAAAACCAGTATCAAGGTTGTTAGGTGTAAAGGTCTTCATGAATCCAATACTTGTTAACGATGAAATTATCTTGGGTAGGCCAAAAGCTGATTGTATCTTTTTCCAGATTTTAAGAGTAATCTTAGTCCAATCTGCCAATTCTTTCATGGGTGTGTCTAGAAAGGGTAGAATTTGCAAGGGCTCTGGGCACATACTTTGTTCAATGTTAAGCCATTTAGTATATGTGTCGTTCTGAATCCATACTATTAAAGGCTTCATTTGTGCAGCCCAGAAGTAATATTTTAAGTTTGGAAGCTTGAGGCCACCATCTAGTTTAGACAACTGTAAGGTTTTAAGTCTAATTCTAGGGCGCTTTTTTTGCCATATGAAATGTGAAATTATTTTATCTAACTTATCAAAAGTTGAGTTTGGAATTTCTACAGGTAACATCTGAAATAAATAAAGCAGCCTTGGAAGAACATTCATACGGATACTTTCAACACGACCAATCAAGGAGAGGGGAAGCACAGCCCATCGTTCCAAATCACTAGTAATGCTCCGAATCATTTTACCATAGTTAGCTCCATACAAATTATGCAAAGAGGGGGAGATATATATGCCAAGGTATTTAATACCCTCTTTAGACCATTTAAATCCACTCTGAAGTTTTGTACCTTCTGGGATCCTGCCGCTGACCTCCATAGCCTCTGTTTTGTCCACATTTACCTTGTATCCTGAATAATAACCATACTGTGAAATTAATTCCTTTAAGTGTGGTATTGTTGATGTTGGTTTTGTCAGGTAAAGTAATACATCATCAGCATATAATGATATTTTATGCTCTTCTTCATTTATAACAATTCCTTTTATACTATCACTATCTCTGATAAGCTGGGCCAGCGGTTCGATGCTAATGGCGAACAGCAGGGGTGATAGGGAGCAGCCTTGTCTGCATCCTCGTTCCAATGTAAACCTCTCTGATCTATACCCATTTACTTTGATAACTGCCTGTGGAGATGAATATAATGTTTGTATCCAATTTATAAAAGTAGGACTAAATTTAAACCGCTTTAATGTCAGAAATAAATATTGCCACGAGACCCGGTCAAATGCCTTTTGAGCATCCAGAGATAAAATCATTGATTCTGTTTTCTGGTCTTTTTGGTGGGATATTATATTCAGTAGGCGCCGTAAATTATCCCCATAGTGTCTTCCAGTGATAAATCCAGTCTGATCAGGATGAATAATTTGGGTAATTATCCGATTAACTCGTCTGGCTAAAATTGCTGTGAGTATACGCAGATCAGTATTCAATAATGATACTGGTCTGTAGGACTGGCATTCAGTGGGGTCTTTACCCTCTTTGTGTATTACAACAATAGTTGCCTCTGTCCAGGATGGTGCCATATTTTTAGATTCTAATGCACAGTGGTATGCTTTTAACAACAGGGGAGACAGTAGATCTTTAAAAGTTTTGTAAAATTCATTAACATATCCATCTGGCCCGGGACTTTTGTTGTTTTTGAGTGTCGAGATCACCTGCTTAATCTCCCATTCCTCTATAGGCTCATCCAACTCCTTAGCTGTTGCTTCTGACAGTTCAGTCAATTTTATACGGTTTAGGAACTCTATGATTTTTACATCATCAGAGCAAGTATCTGTATTCTTATACAAGGATTTGTAAAACTCTGCAAAGGATTTAGCTATTTTATCCGGTTTTGTAACGTAAGCACCTTGTGATTTTATTCTCTGTACTGTATTAGATGATTGCTGTTTCCTTAGTCTAAATGCCAATAATCTACTTGCCCTATTACCATATTCATAGTATCTTTGATTAGTGAATCTTAAGTTTCCCTCAATCTTATCTGTTAGAAGACTACTGAGTTCTCTGCGAGCTGTGTTTAATTCCTTAATGAGACTAGTCGAGGCAGATTGCTTGTGTTTATGTTCTAGTTCTTTTATTTTACCTTCTAATTCATGTTGTTTAGCATCCCTCACCTTTTTTCTAGCAGAAGTAAAAGAGATAATGCGCCCCCTAAGGTATGCTTTTGCACAATCCCACAATATAAGAGGTGTTATTTCAGGTGAGGCATTAATATCCAAATAGCTCTTGAGCTCTGCTGTGACAAAGGAGGTAAATATCTTGTCATCAAGGAGGGATGTGTTAAGTCTCCATTGTTTAGATGTTGGTCTATGGCCTATATCCCACTTTAATAAAACCGGTGCATGATCGGAGATGGTAATAGGCATTATCTCAATATCTGCAATCCTATGTAGTTCAACCTTAGGTGTAAAGAAAAGATCAATCCTTGAATAAGAGGTGTGTCTGCTGGAATAGAAAGTGAAGTTCCTACTTCTTGGGAATTTACTCCTCCATACATCCACAAGGCCTGCTTCTATGGATTGATACTTAAGTACTTTACTCATTCTGGATGCAGGAGCTTTAGAAGCAGGTTGTCGGTCCATTAGTTGCGACAACACACAGTTAAAGTCTCCTCCTATCAATAACAAACCAGAGCTGTATCGTAGTATCATAGTAAACAGCGTTGTGATGAAACCAGGATCATCTTCGTTGGGTGCATATACATTTATGAGGGACACTTCTATGCCATCAATTAGTCCATTAACCAGGATATATCTCCCCTCAATGTCTCTTTGTAGCGATGTTTCCGTGAAATTTATTTGTCTGTGTATAAGAATAGATACTCCCCTCTTCCTGCCCGATCGGTGTGAAGAATAATATATTTTGTCTGCCCAGGATTTCCTTAGCTTTTCATGTTCTACGTTAGATAAGTGGGTTTCTTGAAGAAACGCTATTTGACAGTTGGCTTGTTTCAGTTGGTGTAAAATTTTCTTTCTTTTAACAGGATTATGAAGACCCCTGACATTATAGCTTATAATATTTAGCGTGTCCATTACTTACAATTTACAGTTCATGTCTTAGTTCCCTGATATTGCAGTCTAGGGGAAGCAGGAGGACCAATCCATGCTTGGGTTGTATACTTTGTCATGTGAGTTTGAGGAGTGGAGCCCAATATTGAAACCAGAAGGAGTGGAATAGGTACAAATATTTACTACAGCTGTACTGAGAATTTTTAACATCAATGACAATAGTGGAGATCTGAATAGGGAAAAGGAATGATAACATTGTTGTTTCTGCATTTAACGCAGGACCCTCGGGGAACAAGAGGATCAGAACAAAAAGAACACAACACGTAGTATAACTACAATTACCTAACATTAGCAGTAATACGGTGGGACCTGGCCCCTAGCCACCAAGACAAGCAGCAAAAGTGCACAGTCTAGTTTGAGTTTGACCGTGCTTCGAGTGTGCTAAGATAAGGAGAGAAAAAACAGGTGGAAAGAAAAAAACAAAAACAACCACAAAAAAGTATCAGGTGTTAGCCATTCAGGCTCCTGCAGACTAGTACATATATACAAATCAAACAGCTTCTCATGGTAAAATACTAACCATCTGTATTAAACACGTTGCAATTTAAATAAGAATGTTGTCTTTTCTTATGAAGGTGGGTCTATATTAGTAAAACAGATAGTGATAAGTAGTCAATACTAACAACAATATGAACTATGAGATATTAGAACAGGTAGTTTCTTATGTAAAGAAAATAACAATAATGGTAAGTGTTGAGATAAGGTGTGAAACGCTGCTCACCCTATTTGAGACACCATATGAGATTCTACCAGAAAATAGCTTAGGGCACTAAACAAATCAATAGTGTGGAAAGACAGGAGTTACTCTTCCTCATTAGTTCTTCTTAGTGTGTTACCTGTACTATTACAGGTGGAAGTATAGGCCTACTCAGGCTTCAGTCTCTGTTGTTGGAACAATTGACTTTTGAACATACTCCATAGCCTGTTGGGGGTCCAGAAAGTCCTTGTCCTCATCCCTGTACGAGATCCGAAGCCTGGCCGGGTAAAATAGTCCGTATCTGACTCCTTTACGTCCTCGCAGCGCCTTTCGTACATCCGTAAATGCGGCTCTGGCTCTGGCAACGCTGGAGGTGTAGTCGGGGAATATGGCGATGCGGTGCCCGCTATAGATAAGAGGGGCTCTATCTCTAGCTCTCCTTAGGATCTCCACAGCGTCTCCATCGTAGTGTAATTTTGCAATTATCACCCGGGGTCGGTCTCCTGGCTTTCTGGGAGCGAGGGCGCGGTGCGAGCGGTCTATTTTTATCTCCCGGTCCATCTGCAGGACTTCTTTAATAACTTTGGCGACCGCTTTGGGGGAGCTGGAATCCGGCTGCTCCTCAATGCCAACGATGCGGATATTACCCCGTCTCATTCTCCCCTCCATGTCCTCGCATCGGTCTTTTAAAGTTGTCACCTGGCTTTGAAGGCTGATTACCGTGGTTTGTAACGTTGCCACTTCATCGGACCAAGTCGACAATCCGCCTTTCACGTCCCGAATGTCCGCCATCATGTGGTCCACTTCAGATCTAATTGCCGTCATGTTGTTTTTAATTTCGCACCGTACCGCTTGCAGTTCTAATTTGAGGGTGTCAAAATCCTCCGCCAGTGCGCTTTTAAGTTCTTCCCTTATGACTGCAGAGATTTCTCCTCTCAGGGAAGATAAAATGTCTGCCTTCATTTCTTCAGAGGCCATACCTGGGCTTTCGCTCCGGGTGGGTGAGGTTTGAGCTTGGCTTTCAGGTGTGCGCTGCCTCGTGTTTCTTGTAGGCCGCGGAGCACTGGCATCACCGCCGTATTTGTATTTTTGGAGCTTTTCTGCCATACAAACTCAATTCTGACCACATACGTTGAACTTTGGTGTCCTCGGTGAGCTTTAGAGCTGGTCTTGATGCTGAAGTAGGCTGTTTTTATATAAAATATGGAAGAGTCTGCAGGAGGTCTGAAAAAGACGTCTTACTCCATATCTTGCTCACTAGCGCCCCCGGACAGTTGATATAAAGATACATTTATGTGCTGATTGCAGAAAGTTGCATTGAATAGTGTTTTTTGGGTATTTATTGCATCGTTAATGTGCCTGACATTCTGGAAACCTGCCTGTGAGGTTTTGGTAACGTGTGCACACTGTCCACCGGTCAGCCAAACCTCGGCTTACACCGGCTGCGCTCCACCTGCACTGACAGTAGACGTGGTTTCAGTTGGCGAGCTTTTAGCCTTTTGGCACGAAACTGTCACTGCGCCAAGCTGGATCTGTCGACACCTCCCCCTGCTGCGCCGCCATACCCATCTCAGCGCACCTCGGTCTGCCAAACTACCAAACTGAATGCACCTCGGGTTGCGCTGCTCAAAACTAGCTCTGCGCGGGGTGAGCCACCCTGCGCTGCGCCGGGAAACTAGAGCCCAGAGAGGCGAGCGGAACGGAGCTTCAGAGCTGCTTTTCTGAAGCAAAACAAAAGTTTACATGTTCTAAAAAAAGAGAAAACATCGCCTGTCCTGCGATGTGACTATCACACATGCGCACATAGCAATAGCGATGTTCAAATTACATATTCTGCAGCCCTAATAGAATGCTTTTTAAACTCCACTCTGTTTCCGTTTCGTTTGCCTGTAGCGTGCGTATGTGTAATGACGTGAGGCATTACGTGGTATTGGATTGCTCATAGGCTGTACTCGCCAATGCCTGATGCTGCATTTTAGGCAGTATCGGAGGCATTTCTGATACTAGTATCGGTATTGGTACAACTCTAATTACTTATTTAGTCATATCTGTGTCTAAATAAGTGTCCCGTTTCATTCAATAACCACTAGGGTGTAATGAACAAAGGCCTCCGTTAAACTGCCATCATGTGAAATGCTAAATTGCCCTTAAGAATACTGATTTTTTTTCTTTTAAATTTACAGGCATAAATATCAGCTCACCACTTTTGTGTTCGGTTCCAGTTGATATACTGTGTACATATGGGATCACAAAAAGGATGGATTGAGAAAATGCCACATAAAAAGGAGACGCATGTTCAAGTTTCTTCAAGTTTCCTGAAGACATAACAAGCAGAATCATGAAGGAAATATTACTGTCAGAGAGAGTATTTGGCAGCTGCCTACACCACCTGTTTGGCACTCCACCACTGAGTTGATTGACAAAGAATGAAGCTGGGGGAGAATAATGCCACCAACACTGAGGAACATCTCACAGGCTGAAACAAATGCTCTAATCTATATTTTTAACTGAATTGTAATTTAATGTTCACACAGTTTCCTACTCTTTACATATGACATTGAGTTATTCAAAGCAAGCCACATATTTTTCGCAAACCTGCACCAGACCTGAGCAGATTAAACTGTTCTCGCTCTATTATTTGAAATAAGGGGGTGACTGCTTTATTTTAATATCTGGGGCAACAGATTCTGTTAAAGGTGCTATTGATAACATTAGCCACTAGATGTCACACTCCCTTCTCCACCCTTTCTTTGAGTTTACACATTGACTGTATACAGTTCACACAGTGGTGTAATATAATAAATAATAATACTAGTAACAATACTTAAGTTTTTCGGAGGGAGTATTTCTTCTTTACTTGAGTTTTTATATTTCTGTCAACTTTCATGTGCAGTCCTCTATATTTTTTCAATGAAATGTATACTTTTGTTTCAATACATTAGTATTTATTGGAGCAAAAGTATTTTACTGCAGTTTTACGTAAGTACAAGGACATAGGTTTCATTTCAACAGCAAAGTTTAAGTATCAACCAATTTTTTCATTCTGGTAATGGTGCGCAACATTATTGCTTTGCTAAAATGGTAGTAACCCCTTCAGACTGTCTGACAGACACAGAACCCTGTTTGGGACTCTGTGGATGTGACAAGGTTTAAGCGGTTGTGTGCTGTACTTCATTGGAGCTGGAAAACCAGAACTAACTGAAAACACTTACAATCAGGAATAATAAGGGGTCGTCTTGTACTGAAAAATTAAAGGGCCTGTGACCCTTTGCTGCATGTCATACCTCCCTCTCCCCCTTTCACGCTTAAATTTAAATTTTTCCCTACAATGGTTTCTGTCATTGTCACTCTGCTGTATGTTCAATGGTTTGTTTTTTTCCTGATAAGTTTTGTTCTAACTAATTTGATGTAAAAAAAAAAAAAAGGAGGATTGAGGACATGACTGACAGCTTTGTTTGTTAATCGGTATGGCACTGTTCACAGCAAGTTGGACGGGTGTATAGGTGGGAAATCAATACCAGCAGAGATTACTATCGTACAGACTCTGGCTACAAATAACGCCAGCAGCCCAACATGACAGGGGCCACATATGGGATATTTTGGCTTCATTTTTGTACAGTGGGAAAGACGCGTTGTTCATCTTTATATACAGTCTATGGTCAAGAAGAAGAGTGTAACCAAACGTCAGACATCTTATACAGAGATAAACAAAACATTAATTTTGGTGTTGTCAAAAATTTCAAAAGTATTAATTCACAATCATCTTCTTTGGAAAGAGCACTGTTTTTTCTGGACCTTTCTAGAACAAAGGAAACACTTCACATATCTATAAAAAAAGACAGGTGCATTTGAAGACCAAAAAGTTGCAAAAGGACTTGTGCACACGGTTTAACTTGCAATATATAATTTATTTGCAACGTTTCGGTACTGGACCTTCATCAGGCAAACCACCTTTCTAAAATCTTTGTAGATGGTTTTTTAAAAACCAAACAAACAAAAAAAAACAACTATTTGTCTACATAAAATTGGTAAAACTCACAATGCATATGCTTTCAACATGATGAAATTGTAAACATATTTGTATGTTTATTATATTCGTTTCAGATGTCACTACTAGTTGTAACTGATGGCACAAGCATTGTATTCTTCTGTCTCAGTGCATTCTATTTTCAGTGTTGCACTTGTGCTTACATTTTGATGTAGCAGTTCTGTATCAAGGTGTCAGTTAAAACCAATATATATATATATATATATATATATATATATATATATATATATATATATATACAACTATTTTTAAACTTTCTCTGATTTAATGTGAATCATCAGAGTGAAAAGGTTTTTTTCCCACTCCTAACCTTAGTTAGGAGGTGTTTATTTTAGTGGGCCATTGCCAGTATATAGAGTAGGCTACAGGTTTGGTCGGACTTCTGCATGAAAGAAAAAGCCCTGTAAATGCAAAAGTCTGTCTGACTTAGTGAGTGAGGATGTTATACAACTGATTGAATTGGGTTATAACATGACTGTTGAGGTTTCCCCATCGGCTGTTGCTCTCTCTCTAAATGAGTATAGGTGCTGACAGGCTGACAGAGAATGGCAAGCCCTTTTAACATTTAATTAGTTGCAGTAATAGCAATTGTGCATATCAATAAGTGCTTTTTGACCAGTTAGAATTCCAAGCCAAATTATCCTTAATGTAAGTTTGACTAGTATCAATTCTAATAAATGTATTTACAATTCAGTTCTCACAAGTGAAAATGTTGATTCTTGATATCAAAAATTAATTTCTTGCCCATGGAAATGTTCCTTGTAGATATCTGTAACTTTGTCTTCTACTTAAACTCAATCAAAGATATCTATGATTAAATTTTGATATTTTTGACTATTTTGACAAATTCCAAGTCAGTTTCTCACTAGTGGAAATGTTGATATCAGCAATTCAGTTCTTATTAGTGGCAATGTTCATTGTAAGATACCTACAATTGTTCTTCCATGACAAATATCATAAATGGAATTCTAGATATGGCTGAAATATAACACTAATGTGTCAAAATTAAACGATTGTCCGCTTAGAACTGTAAGTAGTAAGAATGTAATTTCAGATATCTAGTATCGCATTTCAGGAATCTGAAATACACTTGTAATGACAAGAAATTACATTGTAACAGTAACAATTATATTTCAGATATTTAGTTAGAATTGAGTTTTAGATATCAAAAAAGGAATTTCTACTTGTCATTGTAGATATCTTCAGTGACATACATACATATCAAAAATTAATATACTAGTTTGAGCTACATATCCGAAATGAATATGGTCATTTAGAAGAAGACCAACGTAGTTGGAGGTTTAGCACAACAATAATGGTCTTTTGAGAGAGAGAGGAGGGAGAGAGATTTTCTATTGTAAGGACTCTAGACACTCATTTTCCCTGAGATATATTGAGGTGAGAGGTAAAGAAACCCTTTTAGCCAGTTTTAGCAAAACTCATACCAAAACGACTCAAAACTTTTCTGTAGGTTGATTAGACCTTAGACATGTAGAAAAACATTTGGTGGATAAGTAAAAAACCTTCAAGGTGCTCTTTGGTGCCAGGGTGATAAATTATGGCAAAAAAAGTAGGTGACCAAGGCACTCTTGAGGTCCAAAGAGTGCGTGTGTCCTCATGACTGATTTGTCACCCTGATGAAGGCTATGTGCCATATTTTATACAGTCTATGGCCGCAATGCGTAGGTGCATTTTATCTTTTACAATGTATTAGCCACTTCAAATAAAGGCTTTTTAATCTTTGGATTTGCCATTACATTATAATGCTTGAAGATAATTTTGAACGAAGGGTTTGAATTATTGTATGTGATTATTTTGAAATTCTAGCCTAGCAAGAGTAATGCAAAAACAACAAATAAATAACCCTCTAGGGGGGTTGGGGGGCATGCTTCCCTGGGAGAAAAATGTGTATATATTCGATTTAAAGGCATCAATCTGGTAAATTCTGAGAGCAAAATTATGATGGCAAAATATGCCTTGACTTCAACGTCTTTGTGCTTTTTATGTGTGAAGAATGTTCTATTTTTACTGATAAAAAACACTAGTGGTAGGCCTATGTTATGGTAAAGGGTTACACTTAAAATATGGCTAAGTGTTAATAGTTAACAGTGTTGGGCAGTAACTGACGTTACTAGTAACGTGTTACAGTAATAACATTACTTTTCCCAATAACAAGGGGTGTAGCGAGTTATTAATCAAATTTCAGTAATATTACAGTTACTTGCCCCCCAGAAAGCTCGCTACTGCGTTACAATGGGAAACAGCTGATATTTCATTACTATTGTGAGCAGCGAGCACCACTATCAACCGGATGCGATAGTCAGGTGATAACCATCATTCAAATAGGGTGTTCACCGGTCTTGTTTCAGTGGTGTCTAGGGGTTTGGGCGCTTGTTGAGTGCGACCTCCTAGCAGCTGCAATAATCAGTGTAGTGCACCAAGGTGGTTTCTATTCCATAATAAACTACATTCACTCAGACAAAATAAAAGCGTGACACTGTCCGTCATCGTAGAAAGCACCGTCTTTTTATTTTTCACATGTGCACTTGCGCATACATCTCTGTCAGTTTCAGTGGTCAGTTTATCTACTTTGGACTATATGCTGCCATGTAGTGGCCGTATGGCGACATTTCCACTATAATGATTATAGCAAACTGAAACATGACTTTGTCAACAGCGCTACACTTCCGAAACCAGGTGGAATACCGGTGTGTTTTTTTAATATAACGACCACTCAATACAATGCTGCAGTAGTGTGTATATATAAACCGTTTTCAGATTTATATCTATGATTTCATGCAGAGTAGCCATTTTGTGAAACTGAAAATAGAAAATAGGAACACTGGAAAATAAATGAGATTCACACAGGGGCGTACTGGGAAAGTAATGCATTACATAAGTAACTAGTTACTTTTGGCTGGGAGTAATAAGTAAAGTAACGATTTTACTTTTAAAAAGGGTCATTAGTAATAAGTAATATATTAATTTTTTTGAGCGAGCCCGACACTGGTGGTTAAACATTTCAGTAATTAAAAGAAAAATGACCAAAGTACTGATCTGCCTCTGGAGGGCCAGTGTTTCCCGTATATGCAACTATATGACCGCTGCTGCTGATTTTTATTTTTATTTTTATTTTTTTCGTCTTAGCTCTTTAGAAACTACCATTATATTATTTAGCGCTAAGGACGCTTCATATCCAGGTCTACAGAACAGGTCTTGTCCTTTTATTTTAAACAAACTAAATAGCTTTGTGTTATTTATCTTATTTACATGACGGCATGTCATTTCTGTCTCTACATGGTCCCACGTTTACAGTTCACCTCTGCTCTCTGTATCACATATAGTGGAGTTTCGCTCCAATGCCTGCCCACACACACACACACACACACACACACACTAGAGTGAGGCTCCACCGCATTTTCCTGACCCAACCCTCAGCACGGCACTAATGGGCGGAGCCTGTGTTGCGTTCAGGGTTTCCATTATCATGCAAATAACAAAGCCAAAGAATTCTCAGATTAGACAGGGCCGCCATAGTCTCGTCATTGTATGGGGAACACTGTTCACTCACCTCTTCTGTCAGCTAGCAGTATCGTCTTCTTAGCTGAATTCAAGTTTTCCACTTTCTGCCGACACATCAGATAACTTCCTGCGTGTCGTTTCAAAATAAAAGCTGTCAGGTGTGTGAATGTGTTTACCATGCTGTTAGGGGCTTCTTCTGTTCTTTTTTTTCTCTCTGAAATTTTTACCGAGGTCCGGACCTCGGTGACCTCATACCTGGCTACGGCCATGGTCAGACTAATTGGAAAGGCAATTGTTGATCTCTGAAATGGGTAATTACATTTCTACTAGTCGCAATTCTTTTTCAATGTGTGGAAATTCAGTGGTAGCTACCATTCAGTGGTAGCTACCACTGAATTTAACAATTATCCAGATAATTGTTATTCTTACTAGTGAAAAAGGAGTTACTGATCTCTAGGCCTATAATTAAATTAAAGATTTCTGTAAATCAATTTTGACAAGTCAAAATAATTTTGACATGTGAGAATATATTTGTAACATGTGAAAAGTTTTTTCCACATATCTTAAATGAACATTGAAATGTCCACTATAGCTCAAAACCTTTCCACTTATAAAAACTAAACTGCTAGTTGGTCCTACTGGTTAAATATTAAAAGGGCTTGCCATACACAGAGCGTGAACGTTGACAGTCCAGTATTCCTAATTTTCTGTAAGCAGTGTGGCATGATAACATGGTGGCATTAACAAACCAGACAGCTAACTAGCAAGCCTACATGAGTAAATTTAACAACTTAAAACTTTATCCACCACACTTGTCACAGTGTAGGAAAGCACACTGCTATTGGCTGGTAAGATGTACTGCTAAATTCACAAAAACGACAAAGGAGATGACTTATGGTAGTGAAATGAACATTCAGTTGCTAGGTAGATGGATTATATTGGAAAAGGAGAAGTTCTCACTGACAGAGTTTAACAAATTTGCGACCAAAAATGGGCAGAAATATATCTACTGAGAGCATAATAAAGTCTTAAACGTGTGAGAAGTGACACAAATAGGCCTACAAGAATGTTGCGTTTTAAGTTTTGTTCAGTAGATATGCACTGTGTTTTAAAGCATTCACTGAAATGAGTTAACCATTAATGAAAAGTAAATGACCGATTACTCATGTTTTTGTTGAAAAAAAAAAGTCTGTTAAGACCATTTATTGTCGTTATTACGATTAGGTGATTATTCACTGTCTTATTCTCTGTCCATTTGAATGGACAGAAAATTATACAATCAGGTAGGCCTAGCTACCCTAATCATTTCTGGTTAATGATTTGTGAGTGTATTCAAAGAAGAAATCCACTATTGCAGTATGTTTTTGTGTTCGGGAAATAATTGGGTTCTGAACGGGTTAAGGCAGTCTATTTGAAAAAAGGCAGAGCGAGAAATAAAGATCTGCGGAGTCTCCGGTAGGCTGCGCTTTCCCTGTGCACTCATGCGCGCGACCCAGCTCCGTCGTGAGCGCGCGGCTGAAGCAGCAGCAGCAGCAAGCAGTTCTGAGAGAGCGCGGAGCAGTGCGGGCAGTCAGTCAGCAGTCCGTCAGTCTCGGAGCGGCACTGCTGGTTTGGATGGTACTCAGCAGGACGGACTTTTTTCCATCAGGATATTCAACAGCATGGCCGGGTGAGTGTCGCGGGTAAAGCCGCAGTCCCAGCTGAAATACGGGAGCAAAGTTAGAGGTGTGCGGAGAAACGTGCGTTGTGATTGCGGGGGACGGGTGTTCCTCAGCCAGTGACGGTTTTCCTTTTTACATCTGCAAGACAGCGTGAGACGAGGTGGGTGACCCGAGCCGTGTAACATCTATAATAGGCCTGCTACCATTCGTGGTGTGCTGCAGCTGTGAGCTCCACGCAGCGCTAACTGAGCGCTGGCAAACAGTGTGGAGGGAAAAGAAATGAGCGGTGACTGCTGATGAACAGCGGGCTGCGGAGCTCCAGCTTCAGCTGCATGGGACAACAGAGAGTCCGGTCCCTGCTGCAGCCATCCGGAGCTGTCATTGCTTTCTCCTTGCTTTACAACCTGCATTATTATGGTAGCCTATCCAATAGTTCTAGGAACGTTTATTTTCATCCATGTCGTCCATGTTAAATGGAGGCAGATGCATATCTTGGTTATCGATTACGCATTATACAGCAACTTCATTATCTGTTACTGATAAAAAGAAGCCACTTAAAGCATGCCTTCCCTAGAAATTACCTCCATAACATCGTAGCCTACAGTAGGCCTATGGCACAGGAATGCTCTGGGAGCTGAATGACGAAATTATAATTAGTGTGCCATTTCATCAGCTGGAAGCACTTAGGAAAAAATCATTGAATATCCTTTGTCACACTGAGGGACTCCTTAGGCTGAATGGCTGTGCAGGCATGTTAGAGTTCAGATGTGCATGTGTGTGTTGCCGCAGACAGAGTGATGAAAGCAACAACTGGGGCTGGTCTGAAGTTTCCCATGGGCATTCAGAGAAAGCAAGTGTGCATGTAGCCTACATAGTAAGGATGTGTGCGTGAGTGAAAAGGGAGGCTGCGTCACAAAGGTTACCAGCAGTCAGTGAGGGGCTGCTCTGTCAGGGTGGAGCTCCATTAACTGTCATTTTTACTGCCAGCTGTCTCTGCAAAAGCCATCAGGATGGAGGAAACAGTGATTTGAGATGAGACTGAAGGGGACATTTAGTCTATGGCCCCGCTGTGCGTACCTGTTTACCACATGCTCACACACCACAAGCACATACATACATGTGTGCATACATCTGCTGCTAAGTGTGTGTGAGTGTGTGGATACTTCCTCTTCTCACCTTTCTCAGTCAGGCAGGCAGCCAACCAACCAACCATACAGCTGTCTATTCACTTGCTGTGCCTGCCTGTGTTACACCTCCTCCCCCTCCTCCTCCTCACCTCTCTCCCAACACCTCCTCCTCTCTCTCCTTCTCATCACCTCTTATCCCAACACTTCTTCATCACCTCCTTCTCTTTCACCTGTTTTGCATAGGCTGATTGGAAATGGCCTACAGTTAATGTGCATCACTGCAGCCAATAGCACTTGCCCTTTTTGCGGCAAAAATGGAAGATATTCCCTAACCTCCACTGTCTTTTTATTAGACAAATACCAAAGAAAATCGCAAACTAAGACATATAATCATTTAGCTTGTGTTTTTCTACATGGTTAATTTATATTTATATCTCTTCTATTCTATCTCTCTCTATCTCTTTATATTTAAGCATCAGGGATGTAACTCTCTGAATGAATGCTTTTGTTCCTGGAAATAACTTGGCTTTGACTTCACTGAGGCCATAAAATGTTGCTGTGAGCTTTTGCACCCAAATGACATAGTATTGCTAGGGAAGGCAACCATGGCATGGCAGCTGTGTTGTTCAGGACTCAAGGAAGCACAGTGTCGAGTGGGAAGTTATTTGGATGAGTGGTTCTTGAGAAAGTTGCAGGCAGCAATAGCAAAGGCCAAACACCCGTTCCAAACAGGCATGTTCTGAACAGGCACTGCAGTAGTAGTTTTATTGAATTGGTGGAGCAAACACATATGTGAGATAAGAGGAGCTGAGGTGAAACTTAAACTTCAAGAAAACCTCATTCAACTGAAAATCCAGCTGTGGAACATAACCGTGTTAGATACTGTATCAGATTGTAAATGTACAAAAAATACAACAACAATAAGATATTATTGTTACAGCAGCCTTCAATGCAAGCTAGTAGTACAGAAGTTAGCCTTGCGATGATGTGAGGACTTAGGCCCTTTATTATCAAGCTATAAAAGGTTCCATCATAATGGTGTTCTTAAAGATGTTCACTTGTTTAATGGTACATAGATCCACATCGACACATTGATTCATTGATTAATGATCCGATTACAACGATGCAAAATGATAACATCAATCCATAAAATACACCTTTATTTTGAAATTCACTTAAACATGAAAAATGTGAGACTTTAGTGAACAGGTCTATTTTTATTATGTTTTGTTACAGAAGAATACTGTTATTCATTTAAATGCCTGATACCTGGAAGAGCTCAGAAATAAAATGGTCAAATCATATTCTAGTTGTTTTTGTGAGTTGATGTAAATGATTATGTTAGATGGGCATATGATCTCACGTCATATCGATCGTAGGCTCCTGAATCGATCGTGACATACTTTGTGATATCAGCAAACATCGTATCGTCATCCAAACAAATCGATATAATATCGTATCTAGATAAAGCTGGTGATTTACACCCCTAATGTTCACCATGGTACCCATATTTAGACAAAGAGGTTGATATGAGTTTCATTTCTTTGTCTCCACATAAATGATAAGGATGTATGGAGCCTAAAAAGAAAAAATAACAACATAAAAACATAAAACATTCAACTATAACAAATTACAGCATATGTCTTACAGCTTCTATAAAGATTTTTACTGTTATTTGTTTATATAAATTGTAGAAATATATATATATATGTGTGTATGTATATATATGTATATACATACATATATATATATATATATATATATATATAAAGTTGTGTTATTAGGAGCTGATAGCACTGAAATGATTTCTTAACCAACAAGCGACAGGTGGAGTGGCCACATGCAGGATCTCAAAAGCTGAGTTTTATGCTGTATTCACCTCCACATCGTAAATATCAGCGGCCAAATGGAAAAAAAAATTAAGTGAGTCTTCTTGTTGAGCAGAGATATGGCCATTGTCTGACAGCAACACTTGTGCCATTTCCACTTCCTCTTGAAGGTGGGAATTTCATACCGTTATGCTGCCTCTTGGTTCTGTATAAAAGGTACAATCATGGACTGGGGGAGTGAGCGGTCTCACCTTTAAGCTGGCATTGGAGGAAGTAACAGTGACGAAACAACGTCTGTATTAATGGGACAGCTGGCACAGCAGAACCATGGGTGGGACAGGTGTGATGTTTTGAGGATTTGTTATGTGTGTGACCCACCGGAGATTTAAAAAGTAGCTGTTAGCAGTTAGCGGCTAACCCAAAGAAGTAGAACAGTGGCCAAGAATATCTGCAAATTAGGAAAAAAATGAAGTCTGGGAACTCCTCACTCTCTGAGCAGATGACAAGATCAGCTGCTGTACAACAGAGACGGTAAATTATGTTTCTGTTTAGAAAGCGCTACTGATGCACAAGTTTTATGTCACACCAAAGGCCAACCCTGTGGTATTACATGTCATGCCTGTCATGCCTCTTTAACTTCCATGATACTGACATGTACTCGAGCAGCACGATGTGCTGAAAATGTTTGGTCCTGTGTTAGGTTCTGTGTAAAAATGCATACTTAAAGAAGGGACTTAGTAGTGACTCTACAGCGCCATCTCTGTGTGAAAAGGGCTACTGTCACCCACTTAGTGAAAAGTAATACAGAAGTATCAACAACCAAGTAGCAAAATGGCTGTAACATCTCTCCTACATAGGAGCTTTTGCTAATTAGCTAATTAAGGTTATTTATATGGGGTGACTACATGGCTAGCAGTGGGGCTAACTATCTTGGAATAACGTGGAAAAATACTACCAAGTTTTTCTTTTCCTCCCTCTCTGCTGACTATGTATAAATTTGAATTACATCAGCATCTCTGTCCAACAATACACAACATGAAAGTAAGTTTTTTTTTTTTCAAATATGATTTATATTAACATTTTTTCAACCTCTATTAATAAAGCTAGGCTTACCTAGGTTTCCCCATGTCTCTGGTCTTTGTAAAATATTCAAATTGTAGACACCATGTTTATTTGGCTGCACCATTTCATAAAAAATGTAAAGCATGTACATGCTTTTGTATGATTTTAATTTCACTTCTCCAAACTTCAGCCTGAAAAGTCTGATATCTTTTAAAAGACCAGTGCTGGGCTCCATAACATAAAAACCTACTGTTGGATCTGGCAAGGCTGAAGAGATTTGCTCCCATCAGTTTAACAGAACCTATTTTGATGTCTATTGTCAATTTAACAGATAGATGTTATGGCATGAGATTATGTGAGTCTTGTGACTTCACCATTTTATAGTTGCATGTAGCTTATCTAGATTTTTGCTGCATCACTGCAGATAATGTGCATGAGATTTTGCAGAGGAGCTGCTGTATCACCGCTACTTGCAGTGGCTGACCTCCCTGCTGAGCACACTGACCTCCACATGGAAGAGGAGAAGGGGGAGGGGGAGATGGAGGCCCTACCTCTGTTCGTTTTTGTTCTGCCTCTCCCTGAGTGCCTTGCTCCACAGGCTGCTTGCTTGAAAATGGCATCGCTGCAATCCCTCCTCCGCCTCCACCCTCCCCCTCGCTTTTCCTTCATCTCTGGTCTCCTGAGGGCTTTGTGAGCGTCTGTTCGTGCCAAATGCCAGCACTATGCAGCCCCCTTCTTTTCTCTCTGTATGAGAGAAAGAGGGAGAGGGAGAGAGTTGGGGAATTTCTTTGGTTCCCCCTCTTCATCCAGACTGGGGGTTGGGTTAGTCCCTGCTGTTTGTGCAACTGGCTTGTGTGTGTGTGTGTGTGTGTGTGTGTGTGTGTGTGTTTGAATGGACCTGCTATTGTTGTCAGCGACTCCTGGAATGCTGTTGAAAGATGGTTGTGTCGGTCCAGATGCCCAGAAGTATTGTCTGTCTTTGCTGTTCTCATCTCTGTATCGTCCTGTTTTTTTTTTCTTGTGTTTGTGACAGCCTGGCCACACTGTCATCCTGCTCACCACTCTTAGCACACTGTCTGCATGTGGTCAAAAAGCCAAACACCATGTTTTGCATCTGGAAAGTCCTTAACCTAGATTTGGCCTTGTTCCTAAGACAATTTCAAGAAGCTGTGACAGTTTACCATCAATAAATTGTGTCACTCTTCATAGCACACAGTGTGCCAGCAGTCCAGATTTAGAGAGAAATGTACTTTGTACAGCATGTCACAAAATGGGAAGAGGGTGTTAGTCTTCCCAGAGCTGTGGAATTGAGACTAGTGCCCCATGAATATGAGATTTTTGAAACCGAATTGCAGATATGGTGGCTGATATTGTCAGTTTTTGAGCTGCAATGAAAATATACCTTTTCTGTTTGGATTGTGCACTGACTTTGCACTGATATAACCATGCAAAAGCATGGTAGCTTTCAGTTAGAAAGCTATTTTCTTAAACAGATAACTTTAACATTATCTTACACTGGCAACCAATTCTAGGAATGAACAAATTACTGGATTTGCTATATCAATTTCAATCAATCAATTTTATTTATAAAGCCCAATATCACAAATCACAATTTGCCTCACAGGGCTTTACAGCATACATATCTGTGGCTTGTCTTTGCGTCGCACTTACTGCTGACAACTACACCACCGTCTTTGGAGAAGTAGACCCCACCTTGTTAGCTGTTTGCTTTTGCTTTTCAGTCATCTGTAGGCAGGGTCCAAAACTAACACTCGCCACTCGCCAGTTACGGGTAGATTTTGTCTCTGGCTGGTAAATTTTTAAGACTACTCGCCACTCTGGCGAGTTATTTTTTTACCAGTGAAAAATGCATTTTTTGTCACTGGAGAACGATGCTGGTATCGGCTGGTTTCCTGGCAGAGTAATGTGTATTTCAGGCAGAGACGATCTTTGGTCACGTAAGTGCGTCACATGCATTTGCAACTAAAAATAGTTTTGGCGAGCGAGCAAAAGAAGTCATTCAGGAGCACGCTGTGCGAATAGGCCATAGATTTCAACCAGCAGCAGCAGAAACGAAAGGCGAATCCTGTTGGATGTGGGTTGAACAGGGGTCACAGACACAGACAGGAATACGTATTCCTGTCAATTACGGCAGCCATAGTGCTCCGTGGTGCAAAATAACGGCTTACCGGCGATGGAGAAGCCCGGCTCCAGGTCCAATAATTTCCTCTTCTTGGCGTCATCACTGCCCAAAAGTACCTGAACAGCCGAGCCGTGGCCGCACACAGGTATGTGACGTGTCAGAGGTGAAACGAGCCGTTCACCTTTCTCTCTTTGTGGCAGGCAACGGTCCAAAAACCTCACCGCACTTAAGGGACTGTTCTTAACTTGTCAGTGGAGGAGGGTGGCTGGTTGATTTTTATTTTATTTTTTTATTTATTTTATTTCGATCCCCGCTATGTTAAAGGGCCAGTGTGTAAAATGGGTTGAAATCAGTGACATCAGTGGTCAAATTCTAGATTGCAGGGCTCACTCGCTCACCCCTCCCGTCGGGTAAATGACGGCGGCCTCGTAGGGACAAAAAACCTTGCGCAGAGTTTTTCAGGAGTAGGTCTATCTAGCCACGAGTTGTATGTTTATTTAGAAATCTAAGCCATGTTACGATATTGTAATGAATCCCTCACGAGCAGGAGACCAGAGAGCGTTCGGGAAAAAGGCCCGTTTATTTGAGCACTCCAGAAACTCCGGTAACACTCCACTCCGTCCCAAACTCTGACTCTTAGCGTAACAGACACACTTCATAACTTTACACAGATACTCGTTTACAATACCAAGTGGGGTCCCCCCTTCCCTCTCTGCTCCGCCAATCTCCAGCCTGCACGCTGACTGTCGGCGTAGCTTGTAAACAGAGCTCAGCTGTTTATTTAGCCTAGCAATATCTCCGGACTATAACAGCTGCAATGGACGACTTTGAACGCGATTTTGAAGAGTTTCTTGTAGCGGACACAGACCCAGAGCCATACCTGTTTGAGCCGGAGTACACAGATGAGGAACTCCATGTGTTGGAAGCTGCCGAGGAGAGAGGCTGAATGCACAGAATGGGATTCGGTGCTACTGCTGCCATTGTTGAGGAGATATATCATCAGGAGGAAAGCGCCGCAGAGAGTGCATCACAAGAAGTGAAGTTGCGTCTTCTTTTCCTCGCAGATGACAGTTCATTCTCTCCTGTTGTGTGGTAAGTGTGGTCCATTCGCAAACTTTATAACTAAAAAAACTTTTTACTACTCTCTATCGACAAACTACTAACACTCTCTGCTGTTTCCTCCTCCTTCTTCCTTCCTCCCGCTGTCTTTGTTGGTTCATTTATACACGCGAAACGCGTTCTCTGGCTGGCTGGATTGTCCGCTCGGTCTGCCGTACATACATGGCGGTGCAAGATGGCGACCTCTCTAAAGCAAGGCCCTTGCTATATATATATATATATGTATATATATAAAAGCATAACTATAAGGCTACAAAAACCAAACAAATTTTATTTTATAGCGATTATACACTTGTATAAACATATTAATGGGTATTAATGGGTAAGATTCAGATTCAGATTGACAATAAACCATGCCAAATATTACACACTGGCCCTTTGATCAGTTGGTGCAGTTTCACTTAAGTAAAAATGTAAAAAAAGTTAAAAAATGATTGAACAACTTTCACTTGTATTGGAGTAATATTTGACCAAGAGTATCTTTACTTTCACTCAAGTCATGTTGTTGAATACTTTGTCCACCACTGGTCAGACATTCATGTTTATATAGGGCAGGCCCTGCTGTTGCAGTCTGGTAGAGCTAAAATCTCATGTCTTAAGTCAGTGATTCATGTAAAATTCCTTAATGAAAGTAGTAAGTAGTAAGAATACTACAGAATTTATTAACCCAAATATTACACTTAACTGATGAGAATCGCATACAAGACCCAAATGACATGCTAATTAATACTGATAGCAAATTACAACACTTAAGAGCTGGTAAAAAAAATTTTTTTTAGTTAGTTTTGTTTGTTTAGTTAGTTTTGGACCCTGTCTGTAGGTGCTAGAGGCAAGAACATTTTATTTAAAGTGGGCATTTTTAAGATGTAGAAATAACAGTTATGGAGCGTCGGTAGCGTAGTGGATAGTGCCGACGCCCCATGAACAGAGGTGATGTACAGACCGCTGCAGCAGTCGCAGGCTCTACTCTGGCTTGCAACCCTTTGCTGCATGTCAACCCCCACTCTCTCTCTCTCACCCCATTTCAATCTGTCCTGTCCATTAAAGGCAAAAAGCCCCCAAAAATAATATTTAAAAATAAAAAAAGATTTTTGACCATCATATACCCAATTCGCAAAACGCGAGTGGGTCTGGACACGGAGTGTACATTTCCTCTATTCCCAAGGGTCGGTATCAACTGCTGTCACTCAAAGTGCCCCCTCACATAATTGGAAAGACGGAAAACCAATCAGAGTTAACAAAAGGTGTGAGGTAGGCTAGCACAAAGGCACTGTAAACAGACCAGCAAGCAAGTGCAGCGTGCAGCAGAGATGAGCTGTGATGATGTCTGGGAAAGAGTGTTGCCGTCTTTGCGGATTTCCTCCTCACTGTGGACTCTGAGTTGCATGGCTGTGATTGCCAGCTTGGTCGCTTCCCTGACCTGCTCCTCCATGAGAGCAACTAGCGGAGAAACACCAATAGCTACTGGGTTTTCACTGAGTCCCATCTTTTTCCCGATCAACGGAGCCAGTTGGTAAATTAAAATATTACCAAACCCCGTAGGAAGGACGGCAAACACATCCTTCTTTTTCATTTGCTCTGCTTTTAAAGAAATTATACATTCTAGTTTGTTCAACACATTTACCATAGCAGTTTCAAAATCAGTGGCCATGTTGGTTGTTTACAAAATGCATTCACTCCGCTCCTTGTCCCTCCTATTCTGATGACGTCCCCACCCCAAAGTAATAAACGGTTGTGATTGGCCTGTTAAGTTTTAACCGATTCCAGAATGCGCCTTTATGATTGCATGGCCAGACTGATCTGCGAAGCGAAGTAGAATATGAGCTTGCGGGATTAGGCTGGTTTCACCAGGCTAGTTCAGTGGTGGTTCAGTGGTGTTTTTTCTGAAAAAGTATTTCAGAGTTCTCTTCATTCTCTCTTCTCTACGGCATGAATTAGCTTCGGCTTCTGGTTAGTTCTGAGTGACAGAAGTGTCGCAGTTGTTGAGTGATTTGAGGCTAATAACCAATCTAAAATCAGCATTAAAGGTTTTCGAGCCCTGGTGTAGTGCCCTGCACGGGCCTATTATCTGGGCCCGGGCCCAGCCCGACAGGTTTTCATAATTCTCATGCCTGAACCCGAAAAAAAGCCTGACTTTTTTTTTTTTTTTTTAATTTTAAACCTCCCATAACAACATGTAGGCCGGTAATGTTGCAGACATCAAAATAGTTTAATTGGGGTTTCTAGCGTGGCATTAAGCTATATTCATTATATTTTGATTGAAAGGATAATGTTAAACATGAATTTATTTAACTTAATGACTGTATTCTCCTATTTAATGAGAACTGTTGCTGTGGCTGCTGCGCACTGTTGCAGTTGCATCTCGCACATCACTTCAAAAAACAAAATAATCAATTAAACAACCCCAAAAATGCTTCAAACACGGTCGGAGGTGTATAACTGCACATAATGAAAGGTAATGAAACCAATTCTTTGTACAGTAACATTTATTTCAGGTGCAGTTTGAGATGTCATTACCCCACATGTATACATTCTGTTTTCTTGGCTTTGTAAATAATGGAAAATTAAAATAAATAACTTTAAAAAAAAAAACATTTTTACACATTGTCTTGTAAATAAAATGTGTTAACTGTTTTGTTATATTGACCCTGTTTATTCCCAACACCTTCATTTCTCAACCCCTTGTATTTTTAATGATTTTAATGATTATGCATATGAAGCTTTTCAAATTGTGGCCATGTTACAGCATTATCCCATACAACATTTTTGCTGTGTTTTTTATTTTTTTTAGCCAGAAAAGTTACCTGCAAGCAGCAGTCTTCACACTCTTCTTTCCCACACCATGGCTCACCTGGAAATGAAGCTCTGAGTCCACCAGGTTCACATTAATTACTACATCGGTCCTCAAAAGGAGCCCCTTTTCTATGGCAGCACTCTAATCACCCAGCAGAATAAATTCACAGTAAGCTCTTTGTCATGTTAAATCATGTCCACTGCTATTCATTTACTGTGTCAGATTAGCTGACACAGTGCCAGGAGTCCCCTTTTTACATACACATGCAAAGACAGAGAGATGAAGTTCTTGCCAGTGTGTGCAGAAAACATCAATTAAACATTTCTTTCCCTCAAGCCACAGTGACTGCTGACACACGTTATTACTGGTGAATAATTGTACTTCTGCTAATATAAATGGACAATCATTATATAAGCAGGCATGTGTTTTGAGACTGCAAGGTAACCAGTTCTTCCACCCACCAGTGGTATTCCCATATAAAGTAGAGGGCAGGTCCCACAGTAGCACTCCACCTGTCTGTATGTGTATGATGTGAGCAGGAGGTACGACTCCTGTTCTGCTAGCTCGATATGCATGTGCATACAACAAGAGGGCAGTAAACGGATCTTGTAAGTGGCCAGGAGGTGTGTCTAATTGTGCCGATAATCCAGCTCTAAATCGTCAGCGGGTAGGACCATGAGCAGGAGGCACTGTGCTTACACAGTTTGGAGAGAAGTGGGGTCATACTGTCAAGTGCCCATATCTTTTGACATTTATGTGTTGTTGTTTTTTTTGCCTTAACCCTCATTACTTTCTACACCACTTACCCTTATTTTTTTATATCCTATGAGTTTCAACACAGTGTTGAAATCACTCCATTTGTTTGGCTCTTTCTCTCTTTTGTTTTGTAACCATTTCAGCTTCCTAAGTTAATTTCTGTTAATGTTGGACACCTAGACAGAGTGCAGCATGTGGCAGTGCATACACAACGGGGACGTCTTCAGTGCTCTTACATGCTCCTTTATGCCTGCCATGTGTCCCTGGCACTCAGCGCTGCCAGACCAGATGGGTATTGATCCCGTATGTGGTGGGTTAGTTTTGGCATGTGGTCCAGCCACTTGCAGAGCTGTAGGCCAGAGGTGTCAATCAGAAAATCTGCTGCCATTTGGGCAACATCAACAGGAGGAGAAATATGCAAACACTGTTTTATCAGTTTTAGCTTTGACAGCAAAATATTGTTTTCTGTCTCTAGCAGCACACAAAACATGACTGATTTGGTTACAGTGACTTTGACTGAAGAGTTTTTGTTAGGATTACTATTGACCTTTTCACGCAGAGATGGTGCTATAGGTTGGCTATGAGGTCTCTGCCTTTGCATTTTTACACAGAACCAAACCACGGCGGCATCATCACGGTTCTGAGTAGTATCACGATACCACAGCAAAAATTAAGCAGATGTGCCTTTTTTCATTTCTAAAAAAATAAATCACTTTTCTATAATACATCAATGATATTTCAGTGGAATAAATTACTTATTGACTTATTCATACTTCAAAAACAGCATCACTAGGTGATTAACATGTAATTATAACTACTTGCATTAAAAATGAAGAGACCCACACCAGTCTTTTATGTTAACCAGGGCTCTACGCTAACCTTTTTCACTAGGAGCACATATGCTCCTAACTGAAAGGAGCACAGAAGGGAATTTAGTGCACTGGAAATTTTAAATAACACATTTAATAGGAAAACAACAAAATACAAAGGCTCCTCTGGAGCCACCCTCTCCTCCATCATGTGTGTGGTAAGGGCCCAGCACACACACACACACGCACACACACACACACACACACACACACACAGGGCTACTAATTCATGGTGAAGGGTCATGCATTTCCACCAGTTACTTCGAAAAGCTCAAGGAAAAATATTTGTGGCTACAGGGGGGATCAAAATAAAATAAATAAATAAAATAAAAATCAACCAGCCACCCTCCTCCTGTGGCTATAAGTTAAGAACAGTCCCTTAAGTGTGGTGAGGTTTGTGGACCATTACCTGCCACAAAGACAGAAATGTGAATGGCTCGTTTCTCCTCTGACACGCCACATACCTGTGTGCTGCTATGACTCAGCTGTTCAGGTAATTCTGGGCTGTCATGACACCAACAAAGAGGAAATTATTGGACCTGGAGCCGGGCTTCTTTGTTGCCGGTAAGCCGTTTTCTTGCGGTGGCCATAGTGCTCTTCCGTATTCCTGTCTGTGACCCTCTTTCAACCCACAACCAGCAGGATTCGCCTTTCGTTTCTGCTGCTGGTTGAAATCTGTACTTGCACAGCGTGCTCCTAAATGATTTCTTTTGCTCGCACAAAACTATTTGTAGTCGCAAGTGCAAGTAAACTGCTCGCACCGTAAAGCTCTGTTAAGTTATTACACTTTATTTAACACTTAAATACAGTGGAAAAGAAATCACTGTAGTATATATAGACAAACCTAGCCTCCAAGTACAAAGAAATAAATAATAACTTTCACTGCTTAAAGATAATAAAGATACTCGATATCCAATTTAGTTCTTAAATCAGATAAAGTTATTATTGTAGGCGATTTTAACATTCATGTCGACGCTGATAATGACTCCCTGGCTACTGCGTTTATCTCATTATTAGACTCCATTGGCTTCAGTCAGGGTGTACATGTACCCACTCACTGTTTTAACCGTACCTACGATATAGTTCTGAAATATGGAATTGAAATTGATAACCTCTTTCCACAGAATCCCTCGCTATCGGATCATTATTTCATTACTTTTGATTTCTTTTTACTTGATTACATGCCACTCAGCAACAGTTACTATACTAGATGTTTCTCAGATAGTGCTGTCGCAAAAATTTAAGGATATGATTCCTCTGTCGTTAAATTTAATACCATGTCCTTCAGTAACAGAGGTTTCCCGTACCGTGTACACGGGTTTCACCGCTGGGTTGTGCTATTGCATCATACCAGTAAAGCCCCAGTTATCCGAATACCAACTGAACGGGCCATTTAACCAACAGTTACCGATCGCCACTCCAAAATATCGCCATTCCGACGATCCGCCATCCCGAATTCTGGTCTTCCCTGAGTCCTGACAGTAAGCTATGTTGAGCCTGTAGAAGCCGTATTTCCCGTGCATGTCAGCGATTTTCACCGCGGATGCATGCGGGTAATTCAGGCGGATTTTACCTGTTTTTTAGTGAACTCCTCTGGTAGTTTTATTAAAAGGCATGGCATATAGGTCCACAGTAAATTATCATTACTGGGTCTTATAAGAGTGGGATACAATGAGTACAGGGCCATCAAATCACAGCATCCGCAGTGAGAGGACATGGAATTGTGTGTCGAGGCGATCACGGATATTTGATGTGGGAAAGATGTAGCCAGATGTATTACCTGTTTTAGATACGTGGCTCGTCTGTCCGTCCGTAGCACGAGTCATGTGCGCCACTTCACCACCGACCCCTGCATAAAAGCGCAAACAATTCCGTGTCCTCTCACCGCAGATGCTGTGATTTGATAGCCCTGAACTCATTGTCGAATGACCCGCTCAATGACCGCACCGTTTTAATAGAACAGAGCATGTAGGCTACTGACCTCAACAACTAGTATCACCCTGCTCCCCCCTAAAAAATCCCCCATTTTTCGTGTACTAATTTTTCATAACTGTTTATGATCTCAAACACGTGTAATAAAAAAAATCTCCTAATAGGAGACAGGCTACTCAGCTATTTTTAAGTTGTTGTCTCCAGACTGATGTTGTGGACACAACTGATATTTTGGTGTGTCTACATGACGGAACAGAAGTGCATATTCAATCAATATGAACAGAGAGGTCCAATGCTACATGCGACATTATAGTTGGACACTGATAGTTTGCTGTTGGGAGTCATGGTGCATGGTGTCACTATGTTCCACTCAGGAGCGGCTGCTGAGTCAAGTGTGATTTGATCTAGTGGTAAAATTCAGTTTACCATTTCTGTCTGGTGTTTGACTTAACATTAAACCGTTGTGAACATTTTTACACTGGCACGACCCTAATATGTTGCCCAGATTGACTCCAAACGTGGTCTGAGCGATCAGATCTCAAGACACATTAAGGACATATTGGGTGCATTCATACTTAAATCTGTCCACTTGTGATCTGATCACCCAAGGTTCATGTTTATACCAGGTGTGAACAGGGCCTATAAGAACCTTCAACTAAAAATCTCACGTTTACAATATAGCATGAAAACATAATGATATGGGAAGACTGCAGTGAATTCTACTGAGCATTCAAATTTAAAGACACTTCAACCTGTTATGTAGTTCCATACTAATGGAAAGCTTGTAACACTATCATATAATGAACACTGCAGAGTGGGAATCTAGGCCTGACCAAGCCTGTTATACTATTTGCAGTCAGACATCAACAAATCAGAGAGCACTATAAGGCTCACCAAAGCTCAGCTGCATTTTTTTCTTGTGTTCAAAAAACCTTTCCTATTATTTGAGAGAAATGTGTTCCTGTAATACGTTAGGCTCCTCAGTGGTGTGCTGTACTCTGAAATTATGCTGAAAGGCCCGTGAAATGGAAAAGTCCAGAAGAAACAGCTGCGTCCAAGTGGAGTAAGTCCCTCTGTAGCATCATTTACCGGCTAGGAGAGGCTCTCATCACCCACTCATTGAGATGCACGAAAACAGAGAATGACACCTGTTGAGAAAAAATACAAACAGGTCTTCATATTTCTGCCTTCACAAAAAGGTTGAATTTTGCTGCAGAGCTGTGGGCAGCAGGCAGAGCTGCTGCTGACTTCAACAAATAGACTGTGTGGCACTGTGGGTTGGCTTGGTGATACAGTGTGGGCCAAACTACTTTTGACTTTGCCTCTTTGTCTTCTGAACAGAACTGCTTGTCAGCACCAACCTCTCAATCAATTTCTGGTTTGTTGCTGAAGGTGTTCACCAATTGTCCGGCCCCTGCAGTGGCCGCATCCCTTCCTGTTTTTGATGGATGTTATTGTTCAGAGCGAGAGACGTTGTTGGCAGGAAATGGAAAAATTTAGTGTTTAAAGCGGAGTGTGGTGGCGTTTTGGAAATCAATAGCTCATTAGGGGGAATGCTTGATGAGCTTTGGTGTTGAAGGTAAATTCAGCCATGAACTGAGATATAAACTCTGTTGCTGCCTTTTTCTTTCACGTCTCAACAAAATCAGAAAAAAAACAATTGCTATGATTGTTAGAGCGTGTTTTCTCTTCCCTCAACCACAACTATCCACAGATGTCGGTTTATTGCGTGATGGAGAGGGGGGGTTCACTGATTGTAATGTTTGCAATAAGTCATACATCATTCTTCTCTGGGTTTTCTGAGGGAAGTGTTTGAGAGATCGACAAAAGTGAGTGAGTTAGTGTCTGAATGTGTAATTGGTTTAGTGTTTTGATTATTCATTCGGGTTGGTGCTTTCTGGCCCTTAGAAATTGAGGATCTCTGGTAGCTTAAGGGTTTGAACCCCTTGGATTGTAATTTTTAGACACAACAAGACAAACCTTAAAATCTTAGTGTTGTCCTGACTAATTTCCCGTTATGTGACAGGTGTTTAAATGGATGTTAAAAAGGAGATGTGCTGAGTTGAAAATGGTTTAGGGTTTTGTTGAATCCATATGTATACTGTATATATATATATATATATATGTATACAGTACAAATAAATAAATATACATACATACATACATATATATGTATATATATATATATTTACTCACAATATACAACAATTAATTTTTAAATTATTAATTATTTAATTAATATTATAATTATATAAGAATTAAAAGTTTCACCTTGAACAGACTTGAAGTTCATTTAAACACATTGTGCTAAATCCGCTACTTTAACTTTCACTGTTGCTGTTTGCTATAAATAGTTTTACTCAAGTAAAAATGTTTTGAGCACTTCTATAGCTGTCAATAACCTTCCAACATTATCAGTTAGAGAAAGAATGAAAATAAAGCAAAGCAGTTTGCCTGGAGCCCTAGACCCCCAAATCACTAAATCTGCCCCCGTAATAATAATGAAAGCATAGAGCCTGATGAAAGGAGAGACACAGAGCGATACCTTCTCATATGATAAATATTCCCATCCAAAGTCTGAGTAATACTGAAACTAAAACAAAGTAGTCTGTGTTAGTCTAAAGAAGTCACTTTCCTCTTGCTGAACATTTGACTGTTAAATCAGACACTTTGATTAGACTGTTAGTTGCCCAAAATTATTGTTGATGTGGGCTGCTTCAGTATCATCACCTGATTGCGGAGACAGAGCTATGAGTTTGGCCCCATCCTTGCATGAAGATCTAGACCAAGCAGCATCCCATTTATGCAAGGCGAGAATTCGTTTTAGCTTCACTTTTCCAATCTGCACCACCCAACCAGCAACATATTAATCAACCACCCGACCTGCAACCTACAAACTATATGCTTTGTAGTAGCACAGTTGTCAGGACCGAGGTCAGAGACATAGACAGAGACATACTGAGGCCCCAACGTTTGTGTGTGAGACAGAGAGTGAAAGAGGGGGCGAGAGAAGGTGAAAGTTGAACTACCACTAGACCCACAAGTCAGTCTTTAGACTTAAGACTGATGACTTTCTGTGGAGCTTTATCCCTATCTTTATTCAAGAGAGTGGTCTATCAGTTTGAGAACATTATTTATTGATTTCACGTTCAAAAACCCTGCCCTCGCACTCAAATAGCCTCTGCTTGCACTTGCATCTAATCTGTTTCTGCTCAAACTGTGTGCTCGCACTTAGATACAATGTTGCTTGCACAGATTTCCTGCTTGAGCTTCGTCTTTTCTCTTCGCGCTCAAACTGTTTCTGTGCGCTTGTGGAATTTCTGCTCTCAGATTTCTGCCCTGCTCTTGGATTTTTTTGTGTAACAACCCAGTCAAAATCCCCCAACCAATAGAGTGCCAGATTTACTGTTGACCAATGAAATGATCCCTGCCTCCTTGTGGGCGCGCTCACTTTAGTATTAGAGCTCCCACCCTCTTCCCCTGTCGGGAGTTATTTTTCAACAGTCACCGGCTCACTATACATCATCCCTTACATATATACTGTATATGTAAATATATGAGCAATATCTCATGAGAGGGAGTGACGTTGTACTGTATATCCTCACCGAAGACAATTACAGCAGTGACAATATACAGTACAACATCACTCCCTCTCGTGAGATATTGGTTTTATACAACAGTTCAACAACATCTTAAACAGCTATGCTGAGTAAGGAAATGTTAACAAAATTTATTATTATTATTTATTATTATTTAAGTAGCCTATGTTATGTAGCTCCGTGAAAAAAAAAACAGTTCCCCCAGTCTGTTGCCAGGCAACGCAGCACACACGCCAGGAACTCCCAAGCTACTTTGTATTTACATTGATCTGCAACTGTGTAACTTCGTCTAGTTTGGCTGATGAAACCTGGATGTTGGCACGGATTCAAACACACCTGGAGGTCTGCACAGATGTCCTGGCTTTTCTTTTCCTCGTCCTCTCCTGACGACCACTCATAATTTAATTCAAATGTAATTTTGGGGAAAATATCCATCTCCTTGGTGTAATGCTAGTGTCAGTTTGCGTCAATGTAGCGAGTGTGACAGTTGGTTAATTAACTGTTGTATTCATATTTATAATACCTGTGAGCAGAGTGATTTTACTGTTACATGTCCCAGTGATGTTATACTCTATATCAGCACTCATGGAATGCCTCTCGTCCAATCAAATTACTCAGTCGAAACTAACTGTTGTATAATACGTATGTATACACTGAACAAAAATATAAACGCAACACTTTTGTTTTTGCTCCCATTTTTCATGAGCTGAACTCAAAGATCTAAAACTTTTTCTAAATACACAAAAGACCAAGATAATCCATCCCACCTCACAGGTGTGGCATATCAAGATGCTGATTAGACAGCATGAATATTGCACAGGTGTGCCTTAGGCTGGCCACAATAAAAGGCCACTCGAAAATGTTCAGTTTTATCACATAGCACAATGCCACAGATGTCGCAAGTTTTGAGGGAGCGTGCAATTGGCATGCTGACTGCAGGAATATCCACCAGAGCTGTTGCCCATGAATTGAATGTTCATTTCTCTACCATAAGCCGTCTCCAAAGGCGTTTCAGACAATTTGGCAGAACATCCAACCGGCCTCACAACCGCAAACCACATGTAATGACACCAGCCCAGGACCTCCACATCCAGCATGTTCACCTCCAAGATCGTCTGAGACCAGCCACCTGGACAGCTGCTGCAACAATCGGTTTGCATAACCAAAGAATTTCTGCACAAACTGTCAGAAACCGTCTCAGGGAAGCTCATCTGCATGCTCGTCGTCCTCATCGGGGTCTCGACCTGACTGCAGTTCGTCGTCGTAACCGATTTGAGTGGCCAAATGCTCACGTTCGATGGCGTCTGGCACGTTGGAGAGGTGTTCTCTTCACGGATGAATCCTGGTTTTCACTGTTCAGGGCAGATGGCAGACAGCGTGTGTGGCATCGTGTGGGTGAGCGATTTGCTGATGTCGACGTTGTGGATCGAGTGGCCCATGGTGGCGGTGGAGTTATGGTATGGGCAGGCGTATGTTATGGACAACGAATACGGGTGCATTTTATTGATGGCATTTTGAATGCACAGAGATACCGTGATGAGATCCTGAGGCCCATTGTCGTGCCATTCATCCACGACCATCACCTCATGTTGCAGCATGATAATGCACGGCCCCATGTTGCAAGGATCTGTACGCAATTCCTGGAAGCTGAAAACATCCCAGTTCTTGCATGGCCAGCATACTCACCGGACATGTCACCCATTGAGCATGTTTGGGATGCTCTCGATCGGCGTATGTGTTGCACTGCGTGAGGCAAATAGTGGTCACACCAGATACTGGCTGGTTTTCTGACCCCCCCCCCCCCAGACCCCACCAATAAAACAAAACTGCACATTTCAGAGTGATCTTTTATTGTGGCCAGCCTATGGCACACCTGTGCAATATTCATGCAGAAATTCCGCGAGCGCACAGAAACAGTTTGAGCGCAAGGAGAAAAGCTGAACCTTGAGCAGGAAATCTGTGCAAGCAACATTGTATCTGAGAGCGAGCACACAGTTTGAGCAGAAACAGATTAGATCCAAGTGCAAACAGAGGCTATTTGAGTGTGAGGGCAGGGTTTTTGAACGTGAAATCAATAAATAATGCTCTCAAACTGATAGACCACTCTCTTGAATAAAGATAGGGATAAAGCTCCATAACTTCCTCCCTGATTTTGTGTTTAGATGGGCGGATACAATTTCAGAGTTTAAAAAAACTCCCTACGTTGCAGAACCAATAGTAAATCTGCATCCTCTTGTGCTCGTAAACATAGTCTGACTAGAAACACGTGTAGCGGTACAAAATGGCTCAAGTCGCTGGAAGTCCTTCATTTCCACAATCTTGTGGACTGAGCATACGTTTGATAAAACGGAGTTAAATCTCGGCATCCATTTTCAAGCTCTCTCTGTGTTTGTTTCCTTGCGGACGAGGAAAGGGGGAGCGCACATTTCTGGGAGGGCGTGTCCTTTTCAAAAATGCAAGAGCCGTTGCTTTGTTGCCGGCCATTTTCGCCGGTGTGTTAAACAGACTTTAGAAAGGAGTGTCCCCAGTCTATCAGAAGCTGGAGGTCTCTGATTGTCTGGTGGCGAGACTAAACTACCGCACACAATGTTTCCTTAAGTTATTACTAAATTAATTTGATATTGTTCTAATAAGCTTATTGAACCCAGCGCGTCACTACTGCTAATGATAAGCTGACAGATGGATTTATAACATCTACTCATGGGTCAAATACATATTTTGGGGTTGGTAAATCTATCCTAATAAAATAATTTCCATCTAAATTGTTTTGGGGTTGCTTCAATATAGGAAGGAATAATACTAGATATCCAAAATACTGAAACGCATTTCTACCCCTACCACATTTTCTGAATTAAGTAACATTGTGCAGGCTGGGTGGACAGCTCTGACAGACTGGATGTGTCCCGTGGGCAGTCAATTGATGATCACTGCTGTAAGGCAAAACTGATATTGAGATAAGCAACAGAACATATGGTATAAAAAGTAGTCTATGGTCTGTGGTTCTGTACCATATTTGCACATTATGTCTTCACTCCCCAGGTAACTCCATTTCTGCAGTGTTACCTTGCAGTGCAAGATTGCAGTTGGTTTCTGTCCATCCACTTTGAATCAGAGCTGGGAGGTAGCATTATCAGTAGCATATGGACCAAGGTGAACGTGCTAGGCAGTGAATTTGATAGCCTTTCCTTCAACTTTTACTATGCCTCCGGCTGCTACATTCTTAATGAAGCTCTGCTATTTAGTTGATCAGCATAAAATACTGAATGAAAGTTAACATTAAAGTGGTTGATTCTGACTTCTGAAATTGAAGCAATCAAAATTGTTGAATGACAACTTGCAAGGGCCATGGTCCTTTGTTAGGGCAGGCCACAAACTGACCTTATTTTGACAATCTCCTGTATTGTCCACACTAGTTTGTAGTTCAACATGAGTCACTTGTATGTGGATTTGCGTAATGGGGTCAGATACTCACCGAATGGTCACTTCTACACTATCGCTATTTGTGGTGATGAGCACATACCAAATGATGGCAAACAGGCATTAGTGCAAGTAAGACGGATGGCACACGCACACGCACACACACACACACACACACACACACACACACACACACACACACACACACACAC